>PNEQ01002142.1:1615-37834 GCA_003012365.1 Medauroidea extradentata | reverse complement strand
CTCAAACCCAGAGGTCCTGTGTCAGAATATCATGTAAACCGACTGAGCAAACATACATACTTGAACTTAAATTTTAATTTTATCCCTAGCCGAGGAATTTTAATAGAACCTAGTATCAACTTTAACCAAACTCAAGATATTTTCTACTTTATAGTAAATTGTGTCTAAACTATGTGTTTAACCTAGGGTGAGAGATATTTGAATTTTTCTTTTTATTTATTTTCATTTTCTTTAATAAACGGTTCTATCAATTGAGATGTGGTGCCTATATTTTAATGACGAACCTACAAGAATCTACATTGTGGTAAGAAAAGGTATCTCATGCAAATAGAAATTATCTTACAAATTAATCCTTTCTCAACTCACCTACACACAGTAAGTCACATAATCATCATCACCACTAATAATATATTAGAACAGCTCTGCAGGAGTCCGAGGATTGCCATACACAAGATCTTTTTTCGAGTTAAGTCTTGTGGTGTTATCTACTGCATAATAAATAAATAATGTCCTTTCCAGTTTCTGGCCTTTAACACATGTTGATAACACAAATATGATATTGCACAACATACAGTACTTAAAAAGTTTTCATCAACAACACTGATATCTGTTTTAAAAGGCAAACAATAAGTTACTTGAGGTCAGGAAGTGAAGTAAATAACTTTGCATGAGAATCTCTGAAAAGAGAAAGCAACTGTAGACAAAGGCAGGAGACATTGTGTTGTTGCAGTGAATCAACACCCCTAAACCAGTTGGCACCATCATGCTCAGCGGCAAACTGTAAATAATTTGATGCTTCCCAGCCAAATTTTAGATAGATAATGTAGATTATACACTTCTGTTTTAAAGAGTACAAAAACAAATTTCATGAAAGGAACCGCGCCTACAAGCCAGCGCTTCTGCAGCCACGCTATATTGCCATGAAAAAACTAGGTACTTGGGTATGGTTCACTCGACGACGACTAAAGTAGGTGCCATCCGAACCCTAAATTTGGATATAATTCGCTGCGGCAAAAGTTTCTTTCCTCTTTTTCAACTGTCGTTACAGTGAGATTCTGCTGTAATTAATATTTAATATTAAATATGTTTTACTTTCTTTATGTTGAAGACTACTGAACATGGAATTTGTGCAAAAAATTGCATATTTGGACATGTAGGGGTTGTGGATGGGTCAAAATTGGTCCAAAATTCTTATACGACCCTATTCCCGGAAGCTACAAGGGGTCATTTTAAAGATGTTTTACTGAACTCACAGCACTCTCAAAATCGCCTGGTTCCAGAGTGCCTTGTCTGATAGCATTAGTTCTTCTGTGATGATGAGCCGCTGCCACTGTGACTTCCCTGCACCCATGTGCCTCAGTTGTTGCATTTCAGTGTATCAACTTTGTGTCTTTAAGTCCAGAATGTTTTTGTTAGTAAGCAGTTATATTTCTTTTTAGCCAAGGAGTTTTGTGGAAATCTCAGACAACTTGCCTCCCACCTTTGCAATCCTCATTCTGTTTACGAAGAGGTTGCTTCCGATTTTCACTCTAATGATGCTTTTTACGGTAATTGAGAGTTGACTGTACTGCATTCTGATTTTAAAAAAATAAATGGACTTAACGGCACCGCCTACCACGCTCTTCAAATGCATTGTAATGTGTGGGGAAATACTATTTTTTAAACTAAACCATTCCACGTGTATCCGTTGTACCATCGTACGAAAAGAAAACATACTTCGAAAAAAGACGGAATATCATTATAAAGACACCATGCTCATTAAAATAACAGTTTCTCAGCCCTCCAACATTGCTAAAAACAGTCTTTTCAGACTGCCATACTTCAAAAAGTACTAACTGGATGTATGCGAAACTTCGAAACATACTCTGAACTTTGCTACAAACATTCCATCGATAAAATTATCTGGTCACCGCTTCAAGTCCCACGGTAAAAATGGATCTGTGGAATCTTGCCCACTTCTTTTGCACTTGACTCGCTGTGGCGATGCAGCATTTGATGCATGTGTCAAGGCTACTCTTATAGCTCCATCGCTTCTAAACCTCTAACGGGCAGTTCGGCGGCACCCCTAACAAGAATCATGCAGTCACCTTGCATAATATACCCAGAAGTGCTTTTTGCTGTGGAAGTATTGCATGAAAATACTGTGTTATGTATGTAGTTTTTAAGTACTGTAAGTGTACCTCAGCTATTATTATAAATTTCCTGTGAAGCCATGAATGTTTTGAATGTTGTCTATCCAAGTAGTTACACAAAGCATACCAAATATTGTTTCCTCTTTAATTTTGTAATTTAAGTGATGTGCCTTGAGAATTTACTTAACAATTGCCTTGATACTGTAGTAGGTGGTTTGATTACGAATGTGTTTTTTGCAGGAAGAAGAAATAGTAAAACCAAAACATCCAAAGAAGAGGAAAAAAGTGATCCTTGTTGGTTCGGACAGTGATTGACATCTCCATGAACAAATTGTCGAACTGAATGTTTTTACAACGTTTTATGTGGATGTGTGCAGGTGTATGTGTACAGTACGTGTGTGTGTGAGAGCCTCTTTTATTAAAGTTCTTAAACAAGAACAAAACCTGTACATACCGGAGGCCAGAAAACTCGTTCTGTGAGGAATGTATGTTCGAGAGAACTACACAGTATGTAGCAACATTTGTTGGATGTGAACATTTCTGTGGCATTGACATTATTCATGTTGCTAGAATGTGGTGCTTGTTATACACAGAACGTCTCCTGTTACCTCTGAGCGAAAACTTTACTGAGTGTGTTTGCTACAACATTTTATAATTTTGAACATGTTGATTGATGGAAATATTTTCTGGATCATGTGTACAGTGCTGTTTTTCTTATTTAAGTTATTATTGTACACAATGGTTTTCTCCCACATTGGGAAGACAACTGAATTGTGATATTAGCTGTGTTAGTCTGATTTGTATCATAGTATTGTATTATGGATTATATTATATATGTATGTACTTTATGCCTGTTTTATAATTGTACAGATATTTTGTATTGGTTATGTATTGTATAGGCAGACCCAACCAAACAACCTTAACTACACATTGTCTCCCTGAGAACTGTCACCAGCATAGACATTTGTTGCTTTGAAGGTCTCCATTTCAACTCTGATATTGTAAATAAATATGTATATATTTACATACATGTTGAAGATTCTGGCTTTCTTTATACCTTGTTTAAAAATTCTACTGAAAAAATTTATGTTCATAGCAAATTGTTCCATTCCAGTTCTGTGTAATCTAATTATACAAGACTTCATAATTGTACAAAAATTGTTGTGACTGTTAGTACTCACAAGTTATCAGCACCTTGGATTTTGCAAACAGGCGAAAGGGAAGGATGTGTAGAATAATTGTTGTGAATGTTACTACTTGCATACAGGTATGTATATAAACGTATACAGTAATTATCAGCATTTTGTTTTCAAGAGATGGTACTAAGAATTATAAAGTAAACTGATACATGCAAACCTCTTACCTAATTTACATATACAGCAGTCTATAAAAATTGTGTTTATAGGACTTTGGAAGGCTTGATAATTGTAGCATTCATAGCTTTACGTCATACACTCATACTAGTCTAAAATTTTTATTTGATAAAGTCCCTTTACTATAGGAAGTAATAATAGCACAAAGAATTGTCGTAACTACGAGTTGTCGTAGTAACCAAATACAGTACATATTTACATAAAGTACATAGCAGTTTTCTAGGTTACTGACATCTTATGAAATGTGGGATGAGAATACGTACAGTAGTATACTGCTTATCTTTGTTAGTTTCTCTTCTATAATAAAGCAGGTTGCCAGAAATGATGAGCCTAAGTATATGTACCTATTAAATGTAGTATTCAGTATTTTATTTATTCCATGTTCTTCAATAGTTTTTATATCACTATTTTCATTTGCTAAGCGCAGCAAATTGTTAGGAAAAGAAAACAAAAATGTCAGCCGTGAAGGGCGGTGACTGTAAAACGAACAGCACTGCTAGCTCACTTGTGATTGGTGAAAATGAACAAATCTCCACCAGTAACATGCCCTATGATTGGTCAAACAAATGAGGTGCGGCTGTTCCACATTGCCTAATGCTGTCAATGTTTGGCGTAGTATTCAAAACAATTACAGGTAGATTTTTAGTACATGACCCCAACTGAGTACAATTTATTTATCAATTTAAAAAAAATTTTGGCTATACAGTAACGTATATTGGGACATTAAAAATTAAAATACAAAAATATAAATACTGCGAAAGAAGATAATGTTGGTACATTGTAAGGCAGAGTAGTAAAATTCCAACTCAAGGCATTCATAAAGGGACCAAATGGAGTTTGCTTGCGTGTATTACAAGGATTAGACAAACCTAGCTGCATCTTAAAGAACCATATACAGTATATACGTAGCAAGTAACCATTTTAAAAAACCTGCTGTATAAAATAATAGCCAGAAATTACAATACATGTTTGTTGTGGTATTTTCTCAGTAGAATTCTGTTAACTAGGTACTTTTTTTTGCTATGTGTGGTAAACTGTGTACCGAGTTTTGTCATTTCCTACTTGTTAGCAAATATCAGAAACTTGTATGTAAAGCATATTGATTCAATAGGAACCCTTGAAACCCTGTTCAGTCTAGTTTTAACTCTAAATCCCAAGATAATAGTGTTCTGCGGTGAGAAACTCCTGTTTGCGATGTTACGAGGGGTAGAAAGGTGGTAGAGCTAATTAAATTCCCGTGGGCAGTTTCCAGGGGGCCAATGATGGGCGCCTTGGCACGATGCCGATGCCTCTCAGGTGGTCTCAGGGGCTGTGAGGGCTGTGGCACTACTATGCGACTGAACGCATTAGGGCTGGCAGCTCTCTTCACAGAGGTGCCTTTCCCAAGGTGTATGCCTTGAACTAGCCAAAGGTACTGCTCAACCCTTGGAGAGGTTAGCGACTGTTACAGCCAGTCCCGTTAAATCCTTACTTGGTCCGGGTGAGACCAGGGTAAAGCCTTAAGGGCAGCAAATAGCACTTCTAATGACGACCTCTACGGCCAGAGGAGTCGATTTGGAATAAGGAAGTGTAGGTGGGGGGAGGCTAGGGTTGAAGGACAGACACGGGTCAGTGGAACTGTTTTTATTACCAAAAACAGTCCCAGCCTATGCCATTCAAACGATGACCCTACAAGAGTGAGACCACTGCCAATTCCGACGTGGCGCGTGACGAATGCGAGGGTGACCCAGGCACAGCGTCTTCTCTGTGTGGATCTCTGGAGCAGATGGTGAAGATCCACGGCAGCACATGCACATATTCTGTTCACCAAAGGATGCTTGATCACAAACTGCAATCTTTCAGGAGCTCTTACAAGAGCCGGTGCAGTCGTTAGTGCAAAGGCCAACATTTTGGCAGAGCCCTATACACCTAAGTTGGCGTGCATCGCTGCGTAGCAGCATTGAAATGGAGGCCATGGCCGCAATTAAGGCTGTGACTTCCCCCCGAAGACAGCAAGAGTCAAAATAAGGGCACAGAAAAACCAGCACAAATAGGCTAGGGTGCTGGGAAAAGATGTGCGACAGAAGCTGCAGGGATAATAATATAGGCATAATTAAATTATAGGCAAGGATAAAGATAAGTAAGGCTCTACCTCCTGCTGCCAGAACACTAGGTAGGATGAGGTGGCAGGTGAAGTGAGATGGGATTGGCCGGTGGCTCTGGCCAATCAGAATGGCGGTTCAGCGAGACTGTTTTTCGCCAGTTGGGCCTGAGTGCCCCTGGCGGCGACAAGTCGAACATAGCCAGTTTGTCCGATTGTCAAGCTGTTAGGGATATTTGCGTGTCAGGCAAGCCTGGCACAACAATATCCAAAACAGTAATGTGGTCCCAGCCTACTTCTCAGCCACAGTAGCAGAAAACTTTACAGCTCAGCCTGTACACATGCTCCATCTTCGCTCTTCTCACAGACAGCAGTATACCTTTCATTGCTGGGGTGGAGAGAGGGCTTCACCCTCGGGAGCCATCCCCACCCTCCTCTCCAAATTAATCCATTGGTCTTGAATGAGTGGCTAGGTAGGAAATACATTGGCAGACTAGGTCCACTGGCCCCAACATCGAAGGTCCCCGGTGATATTGGTCAAAGTTTCGATGCATTCCATTTCTCGCACCCTGCAGTCCACAGCCCACAGGATCCAGCTGTTGGATTCGCTACACTTTGCACCGTTCAGCAATTCGAGATCCCTCCAGGCTGCCTACACCATTGGACCATTGGACTGCTTCATGCAGAGTGCATCTTCTATCTTGCTGAACTGTACAGTTCGCAGTTGCTGCAGTCGACGGCACTTGCACACCGGCCAGTTGGTCCACGAGTCAGTATTTGAATATTCCTGACAACTCCTAAGCAAGGATCCCTGCATTCGCCACCAGCAGGACGCGCCTGATAGCAGATGGTCGCTACCACATGGCTGCCGCGATCGCACCGCCCCCTACAGGCCACAGCACCTTCATTGTGATGAAAATGGCAGCACCTCCCGGCGTGCAGCGTCGCAGGAGCACGTTGTTGACGCCACAACACAAGTCCGTGAGGCAACTATGTATTGTTTTTTTTGTAACCTACCCTAATCTATTGTGTTAAGGTGGAGGTCTGGCGGAGGAACAAGACCTAAGTGCGTCTCAGGGCTGAGCCCCATATGCCTACAGAGAAGGGATTTCATGCAAGGGGGCAGGCATCGCGGCAGTGAGGGATTGTGCAGACATGGCCACAATTGTGGCCATGGCTACTTCCCTAAGTGTACCTATAGCTAAGCCGTAATCTAAGAAGAGAGAGGGAAAAACCAGCATAGACACCGTAAAAACCCTCTCGACAGGATAGGAGTGTAACCACTCAACAGTTACATGCAATAAAATAAAATGGCACTGGAAAAGAAGGGAGTTTTCGGGTTTGTTTTTGGAGTTATGAAGATAGAAAGGTGCAGGGGGGGGGCGTTAAGTGTCATTTTGTTTCTTTATTTAAATTTCTTTCCTTTGATTTTTTGGGAGGGCGTTTGTTTTAACCGAAACACTGTGGGTTAGCACAATGCCCTGCTGGAGGGCGAGGTGATAGAGGTGCCTCGCCCTCCTATTCCGCCTTATGTACCAGTGCGCCGTCCTGGGGTGAGCAGAGACTGTGACGTCTCAATACGTTTCTATTCAGGTTGATTTATTTATAAAACTAACTGTATATAACGGAAACTAATATACTGACTAATATCTGAATTCGATACATTTTTCACAAAAAAAAAGTGGGCTCACACGTCTTTTATCTTTAATAGTTGCACGCTGCACAACGATATCCCTGCATGTAGGGTCACTTGTTTGCGTATGCAGGCAAATACCACGTTAGGTTGTTCTATTATATGCATGTGTGACCCTGAAAGGCCTAACAAGGACATTGTAAGTGTAGCAATGCGCTTGTGTTCCAAAATGTCATAATCAAGCCAGCTACGTATTGAATATAGCTGTAAGGCCAGTGATTCTGCAAAGTAATTGGATCAGTAATTACAATTTTTTTTTTGTTACTGCTAATTAAGGAACCAGTTTATTCTGCTTATGATTATGTCTAATACTACATAAGTAAGTGACGCTAGTTTTCGGGACATTAATTTTGCACCGCTTTGTTTCAATGCCTTACATGCGTATTAGCAGCTCTGCTTCATGTTTATTGACAGCGTCCTTTGTGTAGAGGCATCGCTTATTTGACTGTACCAATCAGAACAAGGTTACTGCGTCACCATACGTCTGTGGTTTGCGAGTAAAATCTTAATCAGCATAGATTTCAAAACTTAGTATTGCTGCTCTCATTTTATGACTGAATTATGGAGATGTGCATGGTAACAGTTAACTGTTTGTAGACAAATTATTGTTATGCCAGTAAAGTGTGAGCTTAGTTGCAATTCATATTGCTATTTGTCCATTCTGTATTTTTCTGAGACCAGACTTGTCTTGGATTAGAAGCTCTATAACTAAACCACACGACGACGTACGTCAACAGTGACGTCATTAGAAAAGGCATTCAGCACAAGTTACGTAAGAGGGACTAAGGGAAACTTTTGTTGAAAAACGATCCCAGCATTTTCGTGGAGTGGCCTAGGGAAACCATGTAAAAATTGTACATTTATCGCTATGTATCACCCCATAAATTATATGTCGGTATAATATTATTATCCATTACTGAAAGCTGGCGCAACTATAATGCTTTGAACTCTCAGTACCCGGGTTCAATCCTAAGTCTGACCATCCTGAACCTGGTTTTCAGTTTATTTTGTTTCATTTTTCTACAGTTTACTTCTCGTTGACAACATGGCTCATGGAGACAGTTACACGTATTTTCATGTTCCATTAAAACTAACACCCATGCCTCACCCGTGACTTAAATCCAGAACATTTTGCACTGCAAGCCGGCGCGACACCCGACTGCGCCACGGAGGTCGGCTCGATTTTCATTGGTTTCTCAAGATCAATCCAGGCCAATGCCGGGATGATTCATTTAACAAATTCCATGGCAGTTTCCTTCCACTATATCTACTTAAAAGTGTTCCGCTACTAATTCAATTTGGCTGATTAAGAGACAATCAAAATAATAAACATTGTAATAAAAATCATTACAGAACTTCTCTTGTTACAGAAGAATAATATACGTTTCTTACTTCCATGAAAACTAATGGCAACTTGCCAGAGTGATAATATATGCGATTCTTCCTCTCACTTAAATGGCAGGGTAGTCAAAAAGCTTTTCACAACATATCCAGTCAAATGTCCTAGCTATGGTAGCAAAATTTCATGATTTCATCCTATAATAAACACCTAACATTAAAGTGTAATGTTCCTACGAAGAAATATTGCTGGTTATTCGTCACATCCTCCATTTATTAAACAAAAATGAATATTACTAACAAAAGACGTGATGAAGCTTTGTGTTTTTAAAATATCTATGGCTCATTAACTTATAGGCCGTTCGGAATAAAGTGAACACTAACTATTTAACTTTTGAAAAATATCACTAGCTGTTACTACATATAATTCAACATTACCGATAGTCACTCTACTGCTTGTATGGTTGGCAACGAAATAACACAACATAGTTCCGTGTTTATTCGTATTTGAATACAACAATACTGAAACAAAATCAACAGACAGCGATATAGTTGTATTTTATATAATTAATAAACTTCTTTTTATCAAACTATATAGGCACCTATCGACTGAACAATTTATCTTACACGCGCAAACATAAAGTGACGTGTCCCAGGAGGTTAGACTTTTCCCGTCTTTAGCTGTTACACGCGGAAAGATACGAATTGGCTGGAAATAGATCTTTAGCAGGGCTTTTTCGAGTGCTCACTTTATTCCGAACTGCCTATACATTGATACTTACAGTATATTACTAGGGAAAGGAAAAATTTGTTAATTGTCTGCAGCTCCAGTGAGTAGTAGCTAGTGGACAAATGGTCGGGGCACACGCACATGTGTGCACCCACTCACTCCCTCTGCCCCTCCCCCTCCACTTTTTGTTTGTATGCTTTCTAAGGATTGGGAGAAGTTATGGTACATTAGGTGGCAAGAAAAGGAGAAACATCTATAAACTGGCTATTTTGAGACTGGAATTACACTTGACATGTGCTACTTTCACCCCTCAATGCATGACACAGGTAGATTTGGCAACATGTCATGAGAGTAGGGCCAGCTCCACAAGATTTCTTACCATTTCTAACAGTACCACTACAAAACTCAATTAATTGATTCTGGCAGGTAAACATATTCCTCCAAAAAAATTTAATGTTCAGTAAGCCCATGTTTAAGAAGAACAAAGGCAAACCAAAGTAATCCAGTACCTCGTGGTTAATGGTAAAGTAGCAAAAATGCAACAAAAAATTATGTGTGATGAGGCATTTGTTTGCAGTACTTTAATGTGTCCGTGTCACTGTTGGTACATATCGCAGAGTGCATTACAAGGCAAAAGAAAGATGAATATTATGAGATTCATGTTAATACATAAGGTAGTAACTAATGTAGAGTACAATAAAACCTGATGGTGATTTTATTGTTCACTCTCGACAGTCGTGGCTATGCTTCTTACATTCCTTTTCACAAACTGCATTCAAATTCATACAACGAATATCTCCTCATGATAAGCCATCTTCTGTTTTCTTAGATATTAATGCATGTTTAATACTGCAGCTTTTGAGTAGCAATTGCACAGTGTTTGTAGCTTGATAAGTGTGTACCAGTCAGTGAAGGTTGCGTTAAGGAAATTACAAATTGAAAATAAATTTCAAAGTATTGTTGATATTTTGGATTTATTTTCTTGTCCATTAGGAATTTCTGTGTGTAATTAAGGTTTTCTCAGATAATCAGGGCTGTAATGGATGCTGCATTTAATTTGCAAAGCAGTTAATCTGCCCACAAACAGAGAATTGACTTACAGTAGTCTCTGTTATAATATTTAATTGATTTGAGAGTTTGTTTCATAGTATAATACACTTCCGATTCTACACCCCTTCATGGTTCCCGGAACAAGAGTCATTTTGGAGGGGTGTTTACACGAATTTTGACTGATATTTGGCCACCCCCAACCCTAAACATTTTTACCATAAAATCTGTGTTCTTTTGTTTCTGGAGCAGACACTACAAGTTGTTTTGTGAAGTATACTTAATTTATCAGCATATACATACTAAATGAAATGATACACTAAAAGGGCATCTATGTCTTTTCGTTCACACAAAATAGTAAAGCATAAACTTCACAGGCATCATAAATTCTAGCGAGCGCTGCTCCCAATTTCTCAAGCTATTTGCAAGATATGGAATATTTGTTATTGAAATTTTATTTATTGCAATAGGCAGATGTATTCCGAAAGTAAGAATACCCTGAAGGTCAATTAAGGATCTGTTTTGACTGTCATAACATGAACGTGACTTGCATAAGACGTCTTGATAACAAAATGTGATCATCACTATACTATGACGTGCTGCATTCAAGATGACACTGCCTTAGCACAGTCTCGGCTAAAGCCGGGAACATATCACGTCACTTGAGCTCACATGATGTGAGGTTGTATGAATGTGACGTGACGTGGCAGACATGCACACACTACCCTCATGTCACAATACTGTAGTCCATAGTCTAAGCCGGATTTATGCATCTAGGCACCCTAAGCTCATGAGTCTCGGCATCCTCACAGCCTCTGTTTTCTATTCTCTCTAAACAACTCGCATCCTTTTTTTGTTTTCAACACCACATTTTTTAAAATTACTCTGCTCTACCCTCTTGCTACGTGTAATTACAATGAAGGGAATGTCATCATAATTTAGCTTAACTCTAATGCATTTATTTCAAAATTACTGTTGACTGTAGAGCAGAGGTACTAACAGAGACAGCATTAATCAACAATGTGAAACGTAAAGTGATTAAAATGGTTACTGGCACTTTTAAAAAGTTATTGAAAATTATTCACATTTTCTCTGAGGAGGAGTGCAGTCATAACAACCAATAAAATGGTTGGCAGAGTAGACATTTGGATCCGTGATATTGTTACGGTGGAAATTTTCAGGGTTAATAAATTATAAAGAGGGTCCAGTTATTTTCTTTTTTTCTTCGAACATGTTTGACAATCCGGTGTCTTATTTTTTTATCATAGAGTTTATCGGGTTAACGTTCTGAAATTATTATAACATGTGTCGGCTGTAGAATCATTTGTTTCTTTTGTGTTTTTTTCTGATTAGCTAATTATTAGTCTTTGGTGGTTTAAAAATTTAACTGGTGTTTTTATGGTTAGGCTCTTATGACATGACTTTATTCCCGTTTTGGGATTGTGACGAACCCAGTACATGGCCGTGCCGCGTTGGGCGAGCCGGTTCTTAACGCAGCTGTCCAAATGTAGTTTTATGTGCCTTGCAGCGGTCTGTCGGGACGGTATCTGCTGCAGCATGATACCGGACTTACTTGGGCTGGCGTTCTCTGCAGTGGCATGTTCTTTCTTCTGCTTACTGCGTAGCATGCCACTGAAGTAGGGGAGAGTTGTTACGTAGTAGTTTAAAACATGGGATATGCTGACACATGGTAGCAACACTGTTGCACTGTGGAGGTGGAACGATCGCGCAATGCATTTTGATTGGTTACTGGATTTTTGTGGTCACAAGAGTGGCGTGAGGTGCAAGGTGGTAGCGTGTACTTCTGGGTCTTCGGCGTGATGAACTGGATGAGTTAGGACGTAAGTCCTGGTTCAATCTTGTCAACATGAGGCAGGCCGGAGGAGCCTGAGGGTCCATTCAGCATGTGGTGTCTCAGGATGAGTATAGTCATTTAGTTTGTAAGTCTTCCCGTTAGAATGTAGGCAACAAACCACATATTCACGCACGCCTGGCGTATAGTTGTTCAAGTGTTGAGTAATTTTCGGTAATAGATTGTGATCAAGTTTGACGTAGGTCAGGAACAAGTATCTGTTAATTAACTACCGTATGTTGACGTTATAAAGGCAGAGACCCTCGTAAGTGGCTAGAGGCTTACGATAGTTATTTTGTAGTTTCAATGCATTTTTAAAATAAGCAATTAATGGTTAAATGGTACGGATGATTTTTTTAAAATAAGTTACAAGTATGCATAGGCATAATTCGGAGCAATACTGATAAGTTGTTAAGGTAATTAGTATGAAAAATTTTTTTGTTAAAATAATAGTACAATTTTTTTTAGTAAGTCAGATCATTACGTAGCTGGACACAAAGTGTTAGAATTGAGATTAATGTATTAAAAATATGGCATTTGACTTAGGAGGATAACTAGCAATGAATGTAATAGATGCGAAAGTTTTGGCAATTTATTAAATGTGAGTGCGAACCGAACTATATATTGCATGACACCCATCACAAATGCTGTAGTTGGATTCTATCTACGACACTTCCTAATAGCAGCCCAATTTGCTAACCACTTGGCTATTGACACCTTCCCACTAATATAATGTTAACCTCTATTAAACCATAGTTTACGAGGTGAAAAAGAAAGCTGTCTACATCTTACAATAATTTGCTCATGCATATTTGTGCAATTTTATTGTACATTGAGGTAAATTTTTACTTGATGTAAAGGAACGTAAAATATCCATACAAGTAAGAGAACACTCATTTTATTTATCAGGTTAAGTTACTTTTTTTAGTGTAGTATGTATTGAGTTACATTGCAATGCGAGCAAACATTACTACTTAAAAACACCTGAAACTTTGCAATTTATTCATTGGCTAAAAAAAGGCATATTATTTTATACTCTTGCATGCGACACGAGCATCTAAGCATCAGGCGTACCAACTTACATGTTATTTTGCGTGAAAGTTAAGACGACTTGCACACTGCGAGGAACTTATGACGAGGAGAAATGTAATAAATGTTTTCGTTTAGCATCATACGGTGCAAGTCTTGCTCGTGACACCTTTTAGTTAAGACGCCTTATGCGAAAAGATCTATAATCAACCTCCTGGAGAGGCATTTATAACCTTTCCTCAACACAAACTAAAGCACAAAACATGCTGGCAGCGGAACTTCTAGTGGTCGCAATGTTAGTGTGCATAAGCTATTTGCCGCAATATTGTTAATATTTTTTCATTAAAATATTTATTTATTTCAACTGGCAAATGCGTTCTGAATAAAAGGACACCATGGAAAGGAATCTACGACCTATCGTTTAAACAAAATAAAGCATAACATTTGCCTGCAACTGAAATTATAGTGCATGCGAAACTTCCGTTTGCACAAGCCATTTGCTGCAATATACCTAACAGCAAAGCAAATTAATCAGCCTGCCTCTGCACCATTGGTCAGTTTATCGGCACATTATGTACTCTATGCTCGCCGAACCGTTCCTGCATAGCTTACTCCAAATTTGTGTGTTGCACTCTTTAAATTTTTTGCCTTTATTTTATAGCTATACTTCTGAACCACATACATAATTCCCTCTCTCATTTTTGAATGTATAAATTGTGTTGCTTCGGAAGACAGTGTTGCAGCGTGATTTCCGTATTGGAGATATTGTAACGAATAAAATACAACTATCTACTAAACTGAACTTTATCTGAAATACCTGAAGAGTTACAGGTAAGTTGTTGTCACTTACCTTTCAGGCTTAACCTACTCATAACTGAATAAACTAACTTTGGTGGTTGGTTCACTAGCATGGAGACGAAGCCCATAAACAACACTACGCCTCCAGAAATACCTAATTTACACTTTATACCTAAATAAATACTTAGGCATGGTGATACTAGTAAAATAACTAACAACATTAACCTACACTATGATCTTCGATTGGCAGAGCCATCGTCAATTGACAGACCACGACCGACTAACAACACACAACACAAACATCTAACCACTTCTGCCTAAATAAAAACAAATACCCTTCTATTGTAGGCCCCTACTAAAACTACACTCAAATTACACTAATCAAGCAACAATTGGGGGCGTCCACCAAGAGACCTGCGACAAACTACATTGTACTTCCTCAAGGAAGTAAACCTAACCTAAAAACTACAGACTAAAGGTCGTAGGGGGGTAGAGCTTACACAACCCTCGCTTACATCTGCGAGAGGCAGACTTACTAGAAAACCGGGGATCTAAGTTTATGAAGTCCTTAAAAACAGGACCAGGTTTCTGCCTCTACTAATTTGGTAAACCTTCAGTAGGTTATAAAGTTACAAAAGACCAAGTGAATAAAGGGGACATTTTTCATTCTGAAAAGAAAGAAGTGAATAGATCTAGTTTTGTTTTTGTTTATTTAAAATTAAAAATAGTAATCAGTCTTATTTGAACAGGTACAATAATTTTAGTTAAAGATTTTATAAAACAAGATAAAAAAAAAAGATTTCTTTGAAACAGAGTGCCAATTAAGGCACGATTAAAATGTAAGTTTACACTTAGACTGGTTTAAAACTGTTAATACAGACCAATGTAAATTAGTAATTGGAAAGAATACTTAGGGGCATATCTATAAACGGCTTTCGAATGTCGACCAACTGCTCACCAATGCTTTCTCTATGGGGATAGCAGTTGGTTGTCTTTCGAAAGCCGTTTATAGATACTGCCCTTAATGTTTTGGCGTGTCCAGCCACTCCCAGATGAGACGTTCTTTGCCTCGAAATTGAACAAATGGAAAAGGCCTCCAGCCCTTTTGTCTTGATAAAACAATCTGCGACATTATGAACTTGACTTATTTTACTGCCCGAGACCACAATTTCACATTTTACCTTTTATACTGAAATTAAATAAAATTAATTAAATTTTAACCACAGACGAGCTACGACATTTAGTTACCTAATTTAACTATTGAACTACATGGCTGATTAACTATTAGGCCGCCTTTGCGGCCATTGCTCCCGAAACCTACATGGTTAACTCACAATCCTCCATGACTCACTGCATAATAATGACAAATGACTGACTTGATTGCCTGACAAATCACCTTAATTGTTGTGGTTGCAACAATATTGTATTCACCCACTATTTGAATGATCTCATACCTCATACTTCATAAGCGTCAGGAATGTCCCTTTTCCAGTCATTTCGTCTGAAATCTGAATCAAATAAAAAAAGCAAAGGTCGTCATACATTGTTCAAAAAACAAACCAAAGCGTTAACGGAATGAAAAAAAAAAAATTCAAAGTGTGGTTCATTATATTAAAACCACGAGAAGCCCAAAATATAGAGCACAGCTACAGTAACAAATAGCATGAGAAATCACAGCGGTGAAAAAGTTACGGCGTATACATGATCAAATAGGGCTGATAGGACAACCATACCGGAGTGATCAGCTGGATGTCAGCGAGGTGATTCTTAGAACATGTACACGTGTGTGGCAGTACAGTACATGAGCTAATTACTACTATTTGTGGCCTTTAAGAAACTATTTTATTTGAATTTTTATTTCAAAGCAAATATTTTCTAAATTTTCATAGTTCATGCAAGAAAGGTCATTACTTTGTACTTTGAGGGGGTTTTTGAGTAGGAAGTTTACAGTATTCCATATTTTAACAATTTTAATTTTGCAACTTACCCAATCAAAATACTGTACACTTCATTCCAAAACTTTTAATTCTCAAGAAGCATTATAAAAAAAGTAAATGATAACAAAATATACAGTAACGGAAGTTACTAATTTAAAGCACTAAAATCTTACAATTACTACAATAGCAAAACAAAAATGTATATCTCACCATTGTATACACAAAAATTATTTCTATTTCCGAAGTGCTGGCAATGTTATAGTACATATATATAAATTACTAAAAATTACTGTTGAATCCTAGATAACCCTTTGAACTGTTGATGATGTCAAACTTTAACATATAGTGCCAACACAAGAACACGAGAGATAATGCTAAATGAAAAAGTTAATCATTCTCACAAACTATTTGTTCAAATTAGCAAACGTGTCATGTAAACAATGAGAAAGCTAAAGGCAGAAAACAGCAGGTTACTAATTACTAAAACATTTAGACAGAAATGCATAAATACTTACAGAGTTGTACTTGCAGGTTAGAAAATACAAAACATAGATGTACGACCCTTTCTTCACATGGTTGGGCTGACATGATGTTTTGTGGTCAAGCCAGCTTCATTGCAAAGTGAATGATAGCGATTATTCGGCACCCAAGGAAGCTGGCTTGGCCAGCAAAACGTTGTTAACTACACAGCTACACAAAAAAAGTGTCGTCCATCTATGTTTTGTGTTTTCTTACCTGCCAGTACAACACTGTATGGGCTTGTGCATTTCTATATGTATGTTTTAATAAACGTAGTGCACGTAAGGCAGTCAACCAGCTGTACCTAGGCCTACTTGGTGTTTTTGTTTCTTTTCCTTTTTTTACTGTGCACATACAGTATTGTGAATGTTATTTTTATTATTTTTGGTCTGAATGTAATTAGAGTAACTATGCTAATTTTATTTATTGTTACTTAATTTTGGTCGTTTGACTAAGCTATTTCAGTAATTTTCTAATGTTTGGGCTGGTGATATTGCCGAGTCAGGCCACCTGCAGCGGCCAGGCAATGAACAGTTTGAGAATCACGATGTTGGAGGCCTTAGAGCTCAGTTGTGCAAGGCGGTTAAAAACTTATCTGGCTGGTTAATATTGAGTTTTTTTTATGCCTGGTGGTCAAAGATGTTTTAGTGGTTGTGGTGAGTTTTGCTATTGATGGGTGGATGACGACATAGTGGTTTCCAGATATAATGTGGACCTTGTAATTCACCGTAGCTCCAGAGCTTCGGGGGTGCTTCCTTTGAAATTGGTTCCAACATGTAAATTTAGTAAGTTTGGTTTGTCCGGGTCATAAATGTGTTTACTTTCTCTTCAAACATTTGTTTGAAATTGAGCTGGTGATATAACATTTTCCAAACGTAATAAAACTTGTTTGGCCAGACGATAAAACTTTCATTCCGTTGAAGTAGCTGGGACAACCTTGAAACTTACCACTCACCATGGTGAAGTTGTATTCGCGTCAGAGGTGAGTGTCATCGAGTTCAGGCACTTTACAGTAGCAAAATTGTTACCTTTTTATTTACAATATCTTTTTTTATATGTACTGTCTTCCAAAGAAGCAATAATAGTACTTGCATTAAATTAAGCCCCATGTATTTTAAAATTACCTTTTTGACAAAGTAACACCCAAATAATCTGCTCTGGATAATATGATAATCCATCAAGGAGGCAACCCATTAGTACAATAGCATGAGTCTTGTTTGATCTTTCAACTCTTGTTGCATCTTCTAAGATACCCTGACATCTTAATTTGAAATGTGTACATGAAACAAACTACTTAGCTATAAAAACATCTCTCAACAAACTACAGTACTATGCCTATGTAAACATTAAATACTGAATTATTATAACCACTTTGCAAAAAACCATTGATAAAGAATACTGTAATGAGAAATGGTTTAATAATTAACACATTTTTTGTAATAACTTTTATTTTGTGTTGCTGTTTCTTCTTTGTGAAGACGGTAAACGTTACAACAAAGTACATGTTCATATTCAGTAACAAATCACAAGAAAGTTTAATCATCACAGATGACAATGTAAATAAGCTTGTTTTCTCTGAAATACTGCTCTGCTCTTTTATAGTAACAAAATTAGCTCTTTCCTAACAGCTTCCCTTTTATTCATAAAAGTGCCTGATAATCAGCACACACTATAAAATGTTTAATTTACACTCCATCACCCGTAAGATACGTACAGTTCACTTGAGTGAACATCATGCTTACAATGTTTGACATTGTTCATGAAATTTTGCAACAATTACAACATTTTTCACACAATAGTCTACTGATTTGTATTTACTATTCATAAAATCATTTCATATTAACACAAGCAACAAGTAGCCCAATTCTTTTATACAACAACCAAATAGAAAGATGAAGAACATGACTACTTGTGTGTAGGTACCAGTACTACATCTCACAAAACAGATTATTAATTATTTTTATAGTGATTGGAATATTCATGGATTCCTTGTTTTCACATCTGTTAATTTATTCTGTAAGGTTGGTTTGAAACCTCATCACAAGTTGACTTAACTCAAGCTAAAAACAAAATTCTTCAACAAATTTGTAGATGATAACAGACAATAGGGAGTTTTACACAAATCCTACACAAAAACATTTTTCAAAGTATATTGTCATGCCACTATTTTGTGGTAAGTTTCTGACTTGGTCCCAAGATGTTTTGGACTGGAATCTGTGAGGACAAATGAATACAGGAAAAGAGACTGTAAGTAAGTAAACTGCTCCAAAAATTACAAGATAGACTAGTTCTATCTCTTTCTATGCATCTTCTGTACAGTTGCCAAGAATTACTCCCTCCGCATGGGAACAGGTAGAGAGAATGACTTTTTGCCGACACAAGGCCACTCTGCTTCTTTTGACATAAAGATCAGCACCTTACATCAATCTTGAGCACATGAGCAAATGAGTGTGCACATTACTGGACCTTCATGCCTATTCTCATACTGTGTTCTCATCTATCAACTATATTTAACGTACTGTGTTGTTATGTCTGGATATCGTCACTATGGATAGGATCTATCTCAGTGATGTGTGAGGAGACATTTCAATGCATCGGGATTCCAGTCATACTAAGAGTACAGAATACTATAAGAACATGCAGCAAAAGGAGACTTCTAAGTCCCGCACTGTTTTTCTTCTTAAGTTGAGACTTGATTCTAGAGTACTAGCAAAACTGACGTGCTTTCTGAGAATTAGTATGTCTACGTTAAGATTCCACTATACCCCTGATGTACAAATCCTTTGTTTTAGAGTATAAATCAGAAATTTTTGTTTGAAGAAACAATTTAATGTATGTGTTCTTTAACATGTTTGCACTAAATTTGTTTCATGCGTAAAATGCAATTTGTAAACCGTGATAAAAAAAATGGATAATAATATTTTTTATCACTGTTTACAAATTTAATTCACCAAGTAATGCACATTTAGACCAGAAATGTTAAAAAGCACATACATTAAATAGGTTCTTCAAACAAACATTCTTGATTTATACTCTAATACAAACAAGTATTATGGCTTTAAAACAAAGAATATGTACATCAGAGGTTTGTATATCTTAATACGTGTGAGGTACTTTACAGTAAGTATTCTGTGCACTGTTAACGAAGTTGTATGATGTGTCAAAACATGGCAGGATGTGTGAGACCGGGGACATATAAGATACACTGATCGTAAAGGTTAGCATTGTCATCCCCGTACAGCAAACTGTAGAAACACCTATTTTGCTGACATCTGACTGTAAAAACGTGAGTTGCCTAGGAGACCTCATTACCTTACTTAACAGCAGCATGGCAACACTGATCTAAGGTCCCAGACTTAGGCAGAAGTTCCCTGTCTTCTGGGTGAGAAAGGAATCAGCTATATTTATAAGCCTGGAGGCAAAAGACTATATGGAAACCCCCACCAGCTGTACTTATGTGTCCCCATTATTGAATCCATTCTATGCCCAACCATCACAGTCAAGGTCAGGGATAAGCTCAATCACTATATCCCTTGTAGCTTGCAACACTCATGACATTGTTAGCCTGACTCCAAGTGTAAGTCTCACAGAAGTGCTTGTCGGGCCATGAGGAAGACAAACAGAGAGAAACAGGGTGGATTGTGGAGTTTCAGGGAAATACTAGAACATAGCAGCAGGAATGGGCTTGATTTGTACCAGAAGCTGAGCATCCTTGAGAGGTTTGCACTACTATCCAAGATAGAAGGGGACAAAAACCTAAGGACCGATGTTCATTAAGTAAGAACTATGCTGACTTTTGCCAGCGATAAAAATTGTAAATTAAAACTATCATCTGAGTGACCAATTTAATTCCAAACACACAGCTCACCTCAAATGTGCATTAGCATACAAACAGAAAAGTAGTGTAATGTTTTGGTTGTAAGTTATTTTTGGAAGTAACAGAGGTAATTTTGAAGATTGTGTTTATGAATGGTAAAAAATTATTGTGATGGTTCGACTGAAGGTTAACCTTAACTTTTCAGCAAACTGAATTTAAAAAAAATAAATAAATAAATGAATAAATAAAAAATAATAATACTGGTGAAGGAAAAAAAATAATTTTTAAACAGATTTCAAAACAAAAACTGTATAGAAAAAAATAAGAGCAGTACAGTTAAGGGGTACTGATCCCTACTTTGATTTATCTATTTATTCCTGATAACTTCTGTTCCAGTCGATGTACCAAAATATTTGTCACAATAAACTTAATTGATTTTCTGAAATTGTTGGAACCATAATATATTAACTATTTTGCAATGGGAAACAGCTAACAGGGAAATTTTTGTTTTATTCATGAGAGTGACTACAGAGGTCATAAAAGAAAAAGAAAAAATGTCATATGCATTCCAAAAAATTAATATAGCAATAAACTATGCCTTATCAACGTGAGAAAAAGTAAAACAAACTCTCTATTCCTTGATTTATATGAAAAGCTGTAAATCTGATCTGAGAGAGAAATTTGGTAACATACGCAGTAATTATTCAAGTGACATATATTTTAACCATGTATTGTTACCTTTCTTACTATATAGTTTTATCAAAGTCATGGTAAATTTTGTAAATTGCACTGAAAAATATAATTACGTAATTCAAATTTTTCTTGTATTATGATTTAAATACTAATCCAAAATCCACGTATCGTTGAAAAAATGCAGACTGAACGACAATTTAAAATATAAATCCTGATTAATTTTTACATGAATGAAAAGCTATTCCCCAAAATATACACTGAAATACATACTGTAGTCATCAGCAAGTCATTTTCAGGAAAAATTTACAGAAATAAATTTATTCTTCAAAATCGAATGAAGTGACAAAATGTATAAATAGTCCTTTCAATTTCAGCCCATTCATTCATCTGTCGGTACAAATTTATGTAATGTTATCCATGATTAAATTACTAAACGATGTAGGTCTAGGCTAAGTAGTTTTTTAAACTGATTACTTTATTACTTGCTCAACTAAACACAGGCTGCAATCACTAACCATTGACCAACCAACCTCTAAAAAACCCAAATTACCTGCAATAAGATTATGACGAAACTGTCCAAACACACTGTCTAACAACCTTAACACCTTTAAGCCACAGCTACAATGAATTTGTAGGCTGTTATAATTGAAGTTGTGAGAAAATTCACAGTGCTATATAAAATAAGCTTATACAGTACCTTCATAACAAATGTCTGTACAAAACTATCACAAATTACTAGACTATGCAACATGACACATTTCTGAGTTAATGTGAAAACAATAATTTTCAATGCAGTTTGTTGACATCTAACTACAGTACTGTATTTAATTAAATAACTGTTGTACAAATTGATACAATCTTACATATTTTTTGCTTTTCAGAATGTCATTTTCATTGACAAATTTTCATTGACATTCTGATGCATTATTTATCTGGCTATAGGAGCCATTCTCAAGACCATTTACTGCAAATTAAAAATGGTGAAATATAGTTCAGTCGCTGTTGTATGATTTCGTTCTGATTTGCTCATCGACGTAGGCATAATCACAAAACTAGTACAGTATTTTATGTAAGTTGTATAACTGGCCTTCTACGACTTCAAACAACATTAGCGACCATACACCAGGCTCCAAAGAGGAGGACAGAGGACTAACTCAATAATATTGTTTTAAAATTGTATACACTAAAAAACATTTATTTACAGCTAGTTTTAAAAACTGTGACCTACTAGCCACCTCAGAAACATTCACCAACAATAAGCAACACACCAATTACTGTATTCAAAAACAAAAAAAAATAGTTCATCTCAAAGTTAATAAAACACAACACAACTATAGAAAGATTCTTGGGCAATTGTAATGATATAAAATTATGTTACATATTTTAAATTCATAACAATTTGTGCTCTGTAAGCCTAGCAGCCATGTAGTCATGTGACATTTGCAGATAAACCTAGCAACACTACAACAGATTTTAAAAAAGTTATTTTATTAATTCGAAACCCATCTGCATTTGTTATATGCATAAGTCTATGAAACCTTTACTCAACAAATACAGTTCAGCGAAAAGTCTTTACAAGCTAATGTTGTAACATAAACCTTGTAAACAAATCTTAAAGATATTATTAAACTGTAATTATTTTGCCTTGAAATAAACATTATTATGCTGTAATTTTAACAAAATGTATATGGTACAAAAGCAGAGGACTACTTTGATATGCATCAAAAGAACTTGCACAGTACTAATAAGAGAGTGAGACTGTCACAAACTTGCTGCAGGAGAGAGCTAATCTTGCATTTCATCTGTAAAATAAGTAGCTTCAGAGGTGGACCCTGAGTAAGAAGTCTGTCAAAAATACATATACTGTACTGCTTATAACAGCCAATTCACAACTGCACTCAAACAATTTGTACAAATTTAACACAAACATACTATCTTTTGTTTTATAGCCTTCATAACACTGAAAATTATTACAATACACAAATATTTATTCATCTTTTCTAGACAGTAAAGAATTTGTACACTATCATAATTCTATTTGTACATCAAAAGCAAACATTTTTAAAACTGAAACCATCTTTTACAATATTAAATTCTACAATATTAATTTAATAGTCTACATAACTGCCACATTATACTTTTTAATACATAAAAAATTAAATAAATAAAGACACTTTGTAAAACATTATTTAATAATAAATTTGCAATATTTTGACTTTTAGAGTTTACGAACCAACACAAGAAGCTTGTGAGTACTAAAGCAAAGGCAGCAGGCCTGAACTTACTGTGGGCAGACATTCATCAACAGTACAAGACTACGATATCTTCATTTAAACATACATACTGTACTATCTAGTGAATAAAGAATGGTTCATAAAATAAAAATTTTTTAAAACTAAAATGTGCAGGAATGAAACATGTTTCCACAAGATTCTGAATAACTTACAACTGTATGTTTCTGTGGAAAAAAACAGTACATGACTATCATCTGCTTTATAAATTATTTAAGAGTATGTTAGGAACATGTTTGATAAAAAAATCTTATCTGCAAAAAGTAATGTACTATATCTGCATTACATTACACCCATGTTACTCCTGACTACCATGAAAATTTCCAGTTATTAACAATTTATGTATCGTAATGAAAACGTAAAAAAAAATTAAATTTGTATTTTGTATTTATTATTGCTGATCATAAAAATTAAACTTAAATATTGAAAATGTGGACAGAAATGTACAAGTACTTAAAAAAAAAAAAAAAAAAAACCCACAGTGCGGTTGCAACGTTTCGCTGGCCAAGTCAGCTTCCTTGGCTGCTCGGGGAAGCTGGCTTGGCCAGTAAATATGCAACCATGCAACCACGTGCAAAATGTGTCGCCCATCTGTGTTCTCTTACCTGCAAGTACAACTCTGTAAGTAATTGTGCATTTCTGTCCAAACGTTTCGGTAATCAGTAGCTTAGTGGCAGTTTTTCACCTTTAGCTTTCTCATTGTTTAAATTAAGTATTTTATTACTGCTGATCATGTCTATATTTATTGTGTCACAAAATAACTAGGGATCTTTAGTTCCAAAATCTCTGTTTGGAGCACTCGTTTACACTGTAGATTAGCATGCAGTTACTGTAAATGGTGGTTAAGCAAATAATTTTTATATCCTACGTAGTAATTAACGAGAAAAATAATAAACATGCAGCAAAACAAATATGTTAACATAAAAAAAAAAAAAAACATTATATGAAAAATAATTTTAAAAAAATTCTAATGTAGAGAAACATATAAATTTACAATTTAATTGGACACAAATATTCTGTATAAATTATTTAAACCATTACACTGATCAACAGTGTGAAAGCCTGCTGTCTAGTGACGATACAGAACTACACTTTCACATACATCCGGATTGCTGATGTGTAGGCCTTCTATAATCTCATAGCAAATACACTATAAAACTCAATGCAGGAAAGCTTGAGCGACTCTGAAAGAACATTAATAGACTCAAGATCAAGCGAACTGATAACAGCAGAGTACATTTTGTTAACTTCAGATTTACACCATCAACATAACAATGTGGAAGGAAAATTTTTTTTTCTCGATGAATTGACAGTATTCGTTGCTACAACTGAATATAAATTACTAAAAAAAACAGCAGTGTGTCAGTATATAAATAAGCGAAAATATTGTTAACATTCAAATAGTAACATTAATTTAGATACCATTTAAAAAAATATTTGTCTCCATAGCATTTGCTTGTGGGCAACAACTTACCAAGTACAAAATTTTCATTTTATTTTATCTTTTATGCCATTGTAATAAGTAAAGGAAAAAACATGTAAACCTTACGTGAACTATGTAAAATTTGCTGCTGTTGAAAAAAAAAAAAAAAAATTAATTAACATGGGTATACCGAGTGTGGAGAAATTTTTGATGTATTAAAAGGACATAAGAAAACAAATAATTTGTTACACAGAAGAGAGTTTGAGGATTATATTTGCGAAAATTGCTAGTAGCAGAAAATAGGGGTACAAGTTTCAGTGCTATAGCTAAAACTGGATTATTTCTTTTGAATTACAAAGTATATGCTGTTGGTATAAGAAAGTTTTTTTAAACTTAGTTTATGTACAATGTTGGCAATTAAATGCTGTGTTTGTAGTTATATGACGTATAAAACATCGAGCCAATCATGTGCGAAGTTTAGTTCAAGTGTAAACAGGAGGTTTTTTTTCAAACAGACTTGGAAAAACAAACTGCAGTTTATTAAAAAGGTTTTGCACAGTCTAAAACGTACGTACTGTAATAAAATGTGATGTGCACAATATTGACAATGTAACTATCCGTGATAAAGCTATGTTTGGAAGGTAAGTAAAGGTTTAGATATTGGTGGTTCTTAAGAGCTGAAGTTTACAGATTTTAAAGTCACTTTTATAATTTTTCGGATAAAGATTGTTACTCATTTTAAAAACAAACTGATCTTTTTTTGCAGAACCCCTACGAAGTCGACGGAACCCTTAGGTTCCGTGGAACACAGTCTTTGAACCGCTGGCCTAAACTTAAGCAGCTAATTTTTCCACTATGCACAGCACATGTAGACAGTATGAATATTTGAAATTTTTTGCTATTTTAATGGAGTTCCCAACAGAAGTGAATTATTAGGCTCAATGTGACAAGACCTTAGGTCTCAGCTAAATATTTATCACTCATACAATCTCAGAACACACAAATCCACAAAAGATTTTGGAATGCAAATTTAACAGGTTATTGGAAAAAAAAAATAATAAATAAAAAATAATAATAATAAAAAAAACTGTACGCAAGTACAGTATTTCAAGTGAGGAATTTAAATTATAAGTTCTTATACTGAGCCATTAGTAAGTGGATAACATGGATGCCAATTTTATCTGAGGTTATAGATGTCTTTTCTTATATATAACAAACAGTTATAGCGGCATGATGGTACACTTCTCACAAATAGTACGTAAAACAAACAGGAAATTGTGTGACGTTTTCAACATATAACATGGGAAAAGTTTATTCAGACCATTATAAAAAGGAAATTCACATTATTTGCTGAGTTTTAACTACTATATTGTACAGTATTTACCCTCATATTATCTCATCACAAAGCTTACCAAGTTTTTCAATCACTGTCACAACAAAGATGTAATGCAATTGTAGTGACCAGAAAAATAAATTATCCTTGACTTATGTATAGCAACTGTCAATTTTTTCTGGTAATAAAATAACATCCACATCCAATACATAAAAATTGTTGTGCAGTTGGACAGGAGTAGTACCCCACTGGAAAAACAACAGAAATGCTTTTCATCAAATTTATAGAATCGAGTCTCACTGTGTGACAAATATTTACACTACTGCACTATACACCATATGCAAACAAACAATTGAAATACCAGACAAGCATACCAAATGTTAAACTGTCATTGTAATGTACAAAGATGTGGTAATGTACATACGTGAAAAGTTACAGGAATAAAGCACTAATGTTTCATTTTTTAAAAATCTTACAAATTAGGGACCTGCAATTTTAACTTATAAACGTACTGTGTCATGAGTCAGTTAAATGACTTTATGGTTAGAAGGCAAACATGGAAACCACAACAATACCGAACTCTGTGTGCTACAAGAACATGACTTTTTTTAACTGTTGTGATCAACCTCAGTACCATTAATGTGTTTACCTCTCTTGTGCCTCAATATTTAGGTTTAATAGTAAACAAACATAACCTACCTTTCAGGAGAAAAAAAAATACACATAGAATTTAGTGGCAGATAGAAATAAAACTACCATAAATAAGTCACACTGCACATTTAACAAAAACATAAACAAACAACACACCACATTTAACAAAAATATTTTTGTAGCCTACCTGTTAAGTTGAAGTGGACCCGAACCACTGCTCATTTTCTTTATAAGACATCACTTTGAAACTATAAGAGAAATAAAATTTATACCATTTCCATGACGAATGGCTTACTTTAGACACCAGAAAGATTTTGTGTTCTTAAACAATGGCAGTATGAAAAAAACTGTACCATATTACATTTTCTATCATAAATACCACACACAGTACAAAGCTTATCTTAGTAACTCAGGTACAAACTTTTATTACATTCCACAACCATCATTCACAATGCAAACTGTACACTTGCTCAGATGCCAGTAGACAGGCTAATACTAACATTTGATAAAATTGTTATAACCGGTATTGCTATTATTATTTATTAATACCACAAAACTTAACAGCTCTTATTTTTATCAGATATTTTTGCTCGCTGTATAACTAACTTAATTGCAGCGTACAATACCACTGACAAACGTTTCCTTACATAAACTAGAAGCTAATGAAACAAATGTTTACAAGCTGTTATGGTACACAGAATTAATAGCTAACAACTACCTCGTATACTTAATAAAGAATGCATTGCATCCCATGCAACCAGGGCCCATATTCTTCAATACAATTATAGGTAATACATATGTAGTTACCTCGTGATTCTTGGTTAGCATAAACCGTCTCGAATTCATAATTTAAACAAATTCATTGCTGACAATCGTAACCAGCCACTGTCTTGTAGTGACAAGTCTAGAGTTAACAAAACAAGAAAATGCAGTCAAAGTACCATAGAATTTTGGTTGTATGTGAGAAAATTTTGATATTTGGTGTTGTTAATATTGTAATTTCAGGACAGAAAATATATAGCTTATTATTTATTGACAATGTATATCATTATGTTAGTCTTATGCGCAGCCAGTTCACAATTAGTGTGTGTGCATGTATGTGCAATTGCGAGCGTGCAGTTTCTGTGAAGTTGTAACTATCAGGTCAAATAACTCACGTGTAATAGCAGGTATAAATGGTTCAGGATAAAGTGAACACTTTTGATGCCCTAGTTACTTTTTCCTAGCAAATTATTAATAGTTTCCTGGTACTTTTTAAAATAAACAAAGCAACGTGAGTACCAGGCAATATGTATATAGATTGTGATGAATTCAAAAGTCATCAAAAGTGCCCACTTTATCACTAACCATCTATACATTACCTTGTAATCAATGACGTACTTGTACTAAAACTTATTTAGACAAAATCTAACAAAGGGTTTTGCATTAATACATACTTGTTATAGGTGGTTTAGAATAAAATGAACATTTATGAAACCCTCATTACTTTTTTCTTTCAGATAATTTACAGTTTTTAATATGGTATAAACAAACCACCCTTACTAACAATCAGAGTGTACAGATTGTACTGTACTCAAAATTTTACATCTAAAGTCACAATAAATTATATTTCTTAACTTATTGTTCTTAACACGATAGTCTTCAAGAGTGCTCACTTTGTCGTGAACCTTGAGATTTTATTTATAAGCATTTTTTATTGTATTTGTATATGTAGTTCCTATTGTTCTTATGAGAAAATAACCAAAACAAATAGGCAAAACCATGTATTAAATGCAGTATTTTGCATTTGTGATAGGATATTACAAATAAACAATCCCCACTCCATATACAAATATAAACTTTATAAAAAACACATTGTACCGAAGATTGTTTAGCTCTACAATCATACTGCAAACCATTTTACTACACATTATATTTTCATGGCTAGATACAAAAATACAACATAGTTCAGCACTACCATACATGAATTTCCAATACCTACTAACTGATTTCTGCCAGTGATGTTTATCATATCACATAATTAAATGTCAGTATGTACAAAAGACAGAAGCACAAGTACTCACGTTTTAATATTTGACAGATACACACACAAATAGGACGACACATAATCGCGGAAGCGCGCATTGCGACGTTTCGCTGCTTAGAGCAGCTTCCTCGGGTGAAGAGACATGGCTGACTGCGGTGTGGCTACAGTTGCTGATGCACCTAGCGGCCAATGGTTGAACTGATATGAGGTGGGAGATTCAAAAGCGTAAAGTAGAATAGGATAATAAGGATATAAGGACACAGTGGTTGTGGGAAGCTGAATGACTGGTGATGTTATCTTATATTGAGACCTGGTGGTTGCCTGGATTTAGTAATACATTGATGAGCTAGTTCCCATCGTCTGAGTTCAGAGCTATTGCTTGTAGGGGCCCTCACCACTCTAGTGCTGTAGAAAGAGTCAAAGTCCTTGTTATGGTGGGCTGCTTGGGCAGCAACTGGTTTATCCTGTGGGTTGGTGTCTTTACCTGCTATGGCTTGTCTGGTGTCTGCTCTGTGGCCATTCATTCTCTGTCTCAGTGTTGGTGGTGAGGCCTCTACATCATTCAAAAGCAGGCAAACCACTCACATTTTCACCATTCAAGGCAGTTACAATTGGGCTACCAAGAACTTGATCTACCAGCTACAGTGTTCACACTGTGATGCTGAATATATTGGCCTCACCACCAACACTCTGAGACAGAGAATGAATGGCCACAAAGCAGACACCAGATAAGCCATAGCAGGTAAAGACACCAATCCACAGGATAAACCAGTTGCTGCCCATGCAGTCCATCATAACAAGGACTTTGACTCTTTCTACAGCACTAGAGTGATGAGGGCCCTGCCACCTACAAGCAATAGCTCTGAACTCAGACGATGGGAACTAGCTCATCAATGTATCACTAAATCCAGGCAACCACCAGGTCTCAATATAAGATAACATCACCAGTCAGTCAGCTTCCCACAACCACTGTACCTGTATATCCTCATTATCCTCTTCTACTTGACGCTTTTGAATCTCCCGCCTCATATCAGTTCAACCATTGGCCGCTAGGTGCATCAGCATCTGTAGCCACACCGCAGTCAGCCAGGTCTCTTCGCCCGAGGAATCTGCTCTAAGCAGCGAAACGTCGCGACACGCGCTTCCGCGATTATGTGTCGTCCTATTTGTGTGTGTATCTGTCAAGTACTAAAACGTGAGTACTTGTGCTTCTGTCTTTTGTACCTACTGATAGCCTAGCGGCCTCTTCCTTTGTTTTACGTAATTAAATGTCAGTAAGGCTTAGACACACACAAGTATTTAAAGAATCCTCAAAACTGTACAACACTGAAAATTTGTTGTGTACGTGTTAGCCGAAAATTATGTGTTGCACAACATCCCTTGCCTCGGCAGTCTATTGTTATGCACTGTATTTGCATGTCAGTACAGCTGTAATAAATTTATAATGATGCAACAAATAATTGTGGGCTCTTAGGACAAAAAGTCAAGTCAGCAAAATACAGTGGGAAGTCTCCACGTGTCTGCAGCAGGGCAAGTGTAAATTGCTATATGTAGGAGCATTTCTTAGCAGATTATACTTGGACTGCACTTGTTCTTGTCTACCTAAACTAGCTGAACACACCATTTACTTTGCCGCTCTCTTGAACTTTCACATTGCTTTGCTTTAACATTTCACATTTTGATGACCAGAACAGATGCACTGAAAACTCCACACGTTTCTTCCATTGATCCCGTGCTTCACCCCCTTGTTCTAAAGAACGATCAATTCTCAGTCTCTTCTTTCCAAGCTAAAAAATCTGTTAATGATTGGAAATCAGCAGTTTTATACTGAACAATACAACCATGTACTGTATTGTACAAAACTGATACATTACACCTGACTTTGATGGTGATCCCTTCCACAAAGACTACAGATCATGTCTCTATCTCTCCCATACTAAATTTTCTTTGGAAGGAAATTGTTTTGTGTTCATAACAATGTTTACAGTAAGTAGAGACTAGTGTTCAGGCAGACCAGCATTTCTCTGTAATACAGGTTTTGTTTTAGTCTCTGGTAGTGCACTGAGAAAGGCCCATACTACAAAGGGAGGGTTGCCTTGACCAAGGGTGTAGACAGAATTTTTTTTTTTTTGGGGGGGGGGGGGAAGAATAATCACTGATTTTGTTTGCTCAGAATCATTGCAGCTATGTTTATTTAATAGGTACTAACAGATAATTTTGAAAATTTTTTTTGTAATTTGGAATAATTCGTGGAAGGGACGGGGGGAATATATGCTCCTGGCCTTGACTCAGGTAAGAAGAGCTGCTGAGCAAGGTCCCACTGCTCCTTGCTCTGTGACACCACCACAGCAGCCAGACAATAGACTGCAGCTGTCTCAAGAGATCTCATCCCCTTTCCTTACTGGCTGTTTGTCCTCCATCCGCAACGAGACTTTAGTATACACGGTTGTTCTCGAACAGCCAGAGACATCTCCTCCTTTTCCCTCTTAATGTTCAAAACCAGTTCACCTGCCGACATACCTCCCACCTCACCTACCAAATCACACACCTAGATTACCAACCTTACAGATTCAATTTTTGCTCCGACTCAATGCAACATATCCTGATTTCATATACGCTCTGAGACTTCTAAGCGAGAAATGGATAATAGAGGTCTCTGTTCCTTAACACAGGAAATATCAGGGACCTTCCGTGCTCCAAACACACACCCCCGTTGCATAAGCCGCCTGCTTCCCGTTCCTAGACGAGAAATTAAGCATTAGTCTCTTAACTAGAAGTCCATATTCACTTAGCTAAGGTTCCCAAATCGCACCATAAGGAGCATCACACATTATAAATAAATGTTGTTTAGAATAATTTGAAGTAAGTTCTGTTTATAGCTTTACAACATTTATCTTGTGGTGTGGTTTTAGCAGTCATAGAGACTGTATTAGTTTGACAGAGTGAGAAGCAGTTTCTGAGGGTTCTGAAGACCTTAGGTGGTAACAATTAGGTCCGGTTATTTTTAGCACACAATAACGGTGGCACACTTGACAATGTGGCAACCATGGTTAAGTGCAACACTTTGTACAGTTTTGCATTAACCCCCTTCACTGACATTTTTTTACAATGTTTGCAAAAAATATTCAAGGTTTTTAAATGCATCAAACCATAACTACGTTTTTTTAACTAGGCAATAAAAATTGTCATCTCAAAAAACAAATAGTTTTTTTTTTTTTTTATTTTTATTTTCTACCTACAATTCGAGATATCTCCGGCAAATATCTTAAGGGTTTGATCAAAGTCACGACAGCCACAGGGTAGGGCATGTTGGTGGCCGTTGCTCTTCAAGTCAACCAAGACGAGTGCTCCTTTTACTTTCATAAGTACAATGATATTTAGGCCACACTCTCCTGTTTCAACTGTTTTTGCGACAATTTTTTTAAGCTTAAACAAGCAAATATCCACTATCTGTTTTACAGTTTAGTTAAAAATAATTTTTGCAGTGACAGCTAATTTTTTCAAGACAATAAATTATACGGTTTCAACAAAAAAGTAAATTAACCAGAATTTTGTTCATTACATAATTAGCTAAAACCACAGAATTTAGTGTCTTGAAAAAATCAGCGGATATGGAGAAAATTATTTTAAACAAAACTGCCAAATAAATTTTTGATATCTGCTCTCGTTTTAGCTTAAAAAATTAATATCACGAAAAAAGTAGAAACAGGGGGAGCATGATCTTAAGCATCTAAATGTTTTCACCCATGTACGAAGCCACTAAAGGCATAGGACACAACACATGTTGAAAACAAACAAGTCACCAAATCTACTAAGGAGAAAGGATTGAGGCTAAATTGTAACATCTTGCGTTACATATGTGGGACAGGTGAATTGTCACATCACTTGGCTACATAACCTTAAGTTGGATGAAGTGCCAAAAACATGCTGCAACAACAATCATAGGTAAGGAGATATAAAAAAATTGTATTCGAATGTGTCAAGTGAAGCATTATTAACTTGTTATAAGCATTGTGATGTTAGAAATTTTGTTTTTATGATGTTTTCAACTAGTGTTTCTGTGTACAAAGTTTTATTTTGTTTTAACTGTGAAATAAATTATTCAGAGTTTAAATAATTTCAGAGGCTGAGTAATTACTAAAATTTAAAACTTTTTAAAACATTTGTAAGATATTTTAAATAAATTTTTGCAGCATCATATTTTTTTTACATTTACAGTCAACTCCCGATTATCCGCAGTAATGGAGGAGGCCGGTGCATCGGATAATCCACTTTTACCATTTCTTAGATCTCAGGAGAGAAAAATAGGTCAAATTAATCCCTTCAATAAAAGGCAGCAATTTAATACAGACGACTCTTGATTATTCACATTATTTATTACAGGATATGCACTAATAATCTAAAAAAACACTATTAATAAAAAAAACGTGGTTATCCTATTTGCCCAAGAAAAAAATATTGTTAATTCATGCATGCATGCATGACACAATCTAGTTAATCCATTCATGTGCGGCGCTAACTGTTTCGCCTCGTTTGTTGGAGAACATTATGCAAGCAAACACAGTGTGTATTTATAAATAATCAAACCTTTTTTTTAATCAATTTTTCACCTATGTAAAATGAAATATACTTGTACGGATAATATGCAAATTGGATAATCCACACACGGATAATCAAGAGTCTACTGTATTTAATTTCTTGTGAGTTCGTTGATTATACCACTACACAAGTCTGATTTGCATACATACGGTATGGAATTTTTAGGTATTTAAATTTGAATAGTTAATTTATGTTTTAAACCTCACTTTTACTGTTTCGTATGCTTTTAACACAAACATTTTTCTTTTAGATGTTTGGGAATTATTCTGTGTGATATGTAGAACACAGGAATAAATGTTTTATAGAACTTTTCTTCACATTTTGGCAGAACCGCTATAACACACAGTAGTTTTTAAGCATACCCATGTGGCAAAAAATAACTATAGTAAAAAATGTTCCTAAGTACTAGTTCACTCGAAGGTTACCACAGATAACCTTTGGGGTATTAGAACAGCTGAATTCTCGGACATTTTCAATGCATTTCCATGATTTGTTTTCAACTTTTACAACTCTGTGCCACACCAATACACAAGGCTGACCGCGAGCTATCCACGTATACGAAAATTCATAGGCACATCCACCAATGTACACAGGATGTTCAAAAAGTACTAGTTTTCTTTACTTCGGTTGAACTGATTGATCCACTGCTTCAATTGACCTGAAAAACCGGTAAGTCTGGTGGATACGCAATGGAACTAAATAACTTAAATAATTATGAGATATGATGCCAGAGAAAGCAAACTTACAATATTTTTGTATGGAAAATTATTTGTATTTTTAATATATGTATGTACAACAAATATAAATTATTTAGTTTGTACATTTCAATCATAAAGTATGTTTACAATTACATATGCTGCCAAAGTGTTCAGTTTGTATTTATAGTGTGGTATAGTGTTAAATAACATTAACAGATTCATTTAATTTCATTCGTAATAGGACATTTTCAAAAAACAGTCAACCTGATGGGTGATAATAGCTTCAACCGGTGTACACCGGTGTTTCAACCACCGATGGGTGCAGCAGGGAGTTTCTGGAAATATGGTATTTGATCACAGACATTGTGCTATTATGGCTTCTTACCATGTCTCTATAGTTCCTGTACAATAAGTATACATATGCAGTGTTGCCATAATCAAGAATAAACTGCAAGATTGTAACTATAACTATGAGTGAAATAAGTTGGCATAGGCTTGAAAAACAGAGCTCACATGCTTTAATTTCGTATATATTTTCAACACCACATATTTTTATCTTTGCACCATATCACAAAACATCTGTAATAATATTAGAGTGTTTATTTAGTTATGTTGACATTGTGAACTCTAGTAGAACAGTGGACTGAGAAAAAAAAGAAGGGGTGGGGGAGGTGATAATGTTTGGTTGTTTAACGATATAATGCTCAGGATTAACTTTTTCCTTAAACAATCTTATCTGTTGTTAACTGCATAGTTAAAAAACCTGATGTCAAAATAATTTAGCACAAGTAACCATAATATTAAAAAATTATGTGTAAGATATTATACACGTTGTGATTTTATGATGCCATGCATACTTTTTAATGAAATATAAAGTGATATCATTTCACCCACACTTATCAATTACGAAAATAATTTGCTTATCATGGTGGACATATAATCTAAATATTTTTAACTGTCTAAATGTTCATGACTACAATAAAAAATACCACTGTTTGTTGCCTCATGCATCCAACCACGTGAACATTAAACAATTTTTAAGACCAAACAGTAAGTACTCTTATTTATTTTTCATTAAAAGCACAAGATGATAAATAACACTCAAAACACGTGGAAGGTTGCATCTGTGATCTGCCGATACATTTAAACTAAAATGAACAATGAAAAAGCTTTGGAAGTTTTACCTAGCTCAAAATGTGACAGAAAATGAACTACAGTATTTGATACTGCACACTTCACCTTTTCTACAGTTTAAAAGGTATGGTTTGTTTGCATGGCAAACCTGCCATTCATTGTTCAAAGTTAATTAAATTATTTAAATAAGAATTTCAAATACTTGCATTTATAACAGAAGTTCATAATGATCTGACCTCTTGCAGGCTACCTAAAATTGCCACTTTGCTTGTAAGACTTAATACAACTAAGAACCCTGTTATAATGTTTCTCAGGGGACTGAAAAAATGTTTACATTATAAATGGGAAAACATTATAACAGGGTAGTTTTCTATTACAAAACAGTTTTAGGGACCAAATGAAGGTAGCATTATAACCAGGAAAACGTTATAAGTGGGAACACTATAACAGGGTTCTACGTGGGTTAGTTAAAAGTTGGTCAGTGATGACACAAGAAATATAAAAAATGTGAACCAAGGATCACCAAAAGATTTTGTATGTTCTTTTTCTGTAGCTTTTTAACATAGTTTTGGTCATTAAATATTTCTGTACAGCGTTTCTTTTCATGATATCCAGAAACAGGCTAAATTGAAGATGAAAAAGTTGGTGGCAAAATGTACAATAATATTTTACATGCACAATCTGGCAACAAAGCATGGCAGTAAGTCCCTTCTTGCACTCCACAGATATCTTACCTATCTTACTACTACTGTTCTGAACATCATATTATGGGTGCAGGATAAAATCCCGAGCAGTCCAAACATGATTCTACATTCACTCGACTTAACGTATGTTTGTGACGTTGCAATGTAAATAATATTTGTTGTAAGTTTGTACATGTTCGGAACTGGTCTCCCGACTGCCATGTTGGTACTACTCTGTACATATTGTGCTTCGTACTAATGTGGGTTTGAACTTGGCGCCTATCCGCCATACTGTAAGGAAGGCAGTGCAAATCAAGATGGCGCGGTGAGAAGGTTACTCTGT
>PNEQ01002141.1:27987-40524 GCA_003012365.1 Medauroidea extradentata | reverse complement strand
ATGGCAAAATGCTTACAGTTATGTTTCATTTTATACAAAAAATATCTTAAAGGAAATTTGAAAACACGTCATAATGGCACACCTTTTTTTTGGCCAAGAAATTTGGTCAAAAAGATACAGGAACTATGCAAGTACGTAAAATATTTGTGTCTAGACTTGTAATAAAGCACAACGTGGTCTGGAACTTCTTTCCTAGATGCTCAGCTTTATTCTGTTAATTTCTGATACTGGGTCTTCTGCTTGCTGCTGCTCAATGTGCGAAATAAACAGATCAGTGATAGGAAGACTTGATGATACTTGATTCAGATATGATTCTACTTCTTGTTCTACCTCTGGCTCCTCCACTGAGGATGTCTGGAGTGGGATATGAGATAAAAAATCAACTACGTACTTGAAAATCCTTACTTGGAGAAAACTGCACGGTATAAGTTCATCATCATTTGATGTGAATCCAATGTATTTTAAGTGGCAAGTCATCTAAATGCTTTATCAGTAGAATTTGAAGCATAGGTTTATGTTTCAAGGATAACATGCAACATCAAAATATATTGTTTTAATGTCTCTTCACATCATGTAAGAGCTAAACTTTGTCCCTTTGCATAATGCAACCATCTAACCTTCTTGAACTGGCATCTGCAAAGAGAATAATCTGCTTTCCTGTGTCAAAGTAAGCTATGCTAGGTGCTTGGGACAGAAGTTTTTATCTTTGAGAATGTCCTCTGTTGTGGTGGACCCCAAATAAAGGAAGAATTTGGCACTTTTTGCTTGGTAGTGAGCACTGGAACATTTAGAGAGAGCTTGTGCTTTTTCAGATTATACTAGAATACCTCCGGGTCTCAGAACATGTCCTATATATCTTACTCAACTAACTCCAAAAACACTTTTTTATCTATTGATTGATAGATCCGTCAACTTCATCGTTGGTAAGACGTACCTCAAAATTTTGTCATGTTCCTCAATAGTGTGCACAAACACTCAAATGTAATCTAACATGAAAGATGATACCAGGAATACCGTCAACAGTTTTAGCCATTCTGCAAGTAAAATATTCCATATCACATGAAACATAACTCCAAACAGTAATTGCTTTAAAAAAATACCTTCCATATGGAGTTATGAATGTTGTTAGAAATTGACTTTGCATGTCTAACTTGATGTGGTAAAACCCATAGTTCGCAACAATCTTTGAGAAGTACTTTTTCCCTTTAACTTGAACTTCGGTTATATCAATGCTTTGAATTGCAAATTGCTGTCTCCGTTCACATGCATTAAGCTCGGTATGATCACCACATATATGTTCAGTATCTCCTTTAGGCACAACTACAATTAACGAAACCTATCTATTACGTTCCATTATAGGTTCAATAATATCATGTTTCATCAAACATTTTATTTCTGGCTTTAAGCTTATCTAACAAGCATTTCGCCACCAGTATGGTTAAGACTGAACACCGGGACAAACATTTTTTTTAGATGAATAGTCACTACCTCAGAAATTTTACCCACCCTTCTAAACAGAACTGGAAATCAACTTCTCACATTTACAAGAGGATGAAAGTGTGAGCTTTTGCTTACTTTGCCAATGACAGTTTCCTTGAATTTTAAAGTTCCTCATTAAATGTTAAGATTTTCAAATGAACTAACCCTGGTCTGCACAGTATTGGTTTCTTAAGGTTGGATATGACAAAATACTTTTGCCTTATAACATACTGATTCGTACTTCAGCTGCATCTGAATAAATCTTCTAACTTTCAAACACAAATTATCAGGTCCTCTAAAAATTTGTCCCTACTTGGTGTAATAAACTCCTGATGAGTCTTTGGTACCATATTACTGGGTATAAATATGACGTCAGATTTAGCTACTAGAAAATTGTTAAAATTGACAACTTCCACTGTGAATACCCATGGAGTAAGGTCACATACCCTAACTTTACTGCATTCATTGTGAAGAGTTAAGCTCTCTTTAAATTCTCCTGTGTCCTTGTCTTCAAGTTGGTTGTTTTTAGTTTGCTTATTTTGCATCTCTAAATATCACAAACTATAATAGGTTAAAAAGCCCTACATCCAACAGCCCAGTGGCCCTGTTTTCCACAAACAAAACATATAAAACTTCTGGTCGAACAGTGAGATAGATAATGTTGCCTCCGCCCGCAGAATCCATACTGTGCTGAGGTTGGCTGAATTGTCAGAAAGGTAAAGGTACCGGTACTGTATTTCCCATAACATTTACCGTTGGCCTTGCTGCTTGCTGCTTGGCTTTCCTTGCACCATGGTGAAAAGCAGGTAGCCACTGTAACATTTCTGTAGCAAGACCTGTAACTGTTGTGACTGTATTTATGCCTGTTTCGCTGTCAACACTGCAGCTTCTAGAGATGAAGTCAGTTTCAGCTGAAGTCTCTCACTTGTTATTTTGTCCTTTATTCTTACTACTAAGCAATCTCTAATAAGCTCCTGATTCGATTAACCTGAATCACAATTATAATCCACCAATGTATGAAGAGCCTTTATACAATCATTTACCAGTTCATCCACCTCTTGAACTCAAAATTTAAACCTACAGCTCTTAAAAATTATGTTTCTGTGAATATTAAAATGATTTTCGAACACTTGTAGTGCATCTTTGTGGCGGGTAGGCTAAGGACTGAAAGGAGCCCACAATTCTTCTGCATTTAAATTAATTTTTTCAAGGCTGAAACCTGAAAAGATTGCCTATTAACAGGCTTTGCACTAATTCTACTATCCAAAAGAAATACCCATAATGCCATAAGAAGTTAGATTTTCACCCATGCTTCCTTCCTCTCTTCTGTGTGCGTGTGTGCTTGTACTTGTGCATGCACATGCATGTGTGTGTGTATGGCTGCAGTTGTGCATATGTGGATGCAGGTGTACCGGTATATGTTTGTCTGTGTGTTTATCTGATGTGAATGGCCACTTATCTCTTTTTATGACGACAGGCTAAATGTGGCTTTATCATTAGCCGAGAATTTTGATACATAAATCATTCAAATACAGGTACGTGCAATAGGTAATTAAGGCAATATTGATCAAGTAAAGCCAATTAAATAATTCTCTGCTTGGAGAACTCATGATGAAAAAATTAATACAGATTACAGTTTGCTATTAAAAAATTATAGCCTGCAAGCAAATGACATGCTGAACTATTGCACAGACCTAGCATGCAAGTTTATTTAATGAGTTTGCACCTCTTTTATTGCAATGATAAAATCTTTCAATACATAGTAATAATTCAAGATACTGTTTTCTGTGTTGTCAATAAGTAAATATGGAAGACAAATATTAAGTTATTTAAGAATTATGATTGTTGTACATTTTATCGATATTTATTTCTGTTAACATAGTAATGCATATTGTTATGACCCATGTAGTACCTCTGGGTCAGACATAAGTATGAGGTGGGCTTGCTTTAGCAAGTCAGGTCGGATGAGCACCCCACCCTACATAGTTTCCTAACAAGGCCAGCTAAGCCAAGAATTTATAAAAAACATTGGATACAATAATGTGACAGCAGAATCCCCCATTCTGACAGCCTGAATGGAGCAGTGGTGGTTGAATGGTCAGACCATTCGCCTCCCACTGAGGCGATCTGGGTTCTATTCCGGGAAGGGGGGGTGTCGGTCCCCAATTTTCGCACTTGGGAATCATGCCGAACGACAGCCGAACAATGTAGTTTGGTGGGTTTTATTTTATCGGGGATTTCCAGTCTCCCCCGCCCCATCATTCCGGCACTGCTCCATACTCAACTCATGTCACCACTAACCAGCTCTAAAGACCTCGATGTTAAGCGCTGACAAAAATCTTTCACAGACAGCCTGAAACGAGGATACACTTTGCCATACCTGGCGTGATATAAGGGCACGTAATTAAATTGAGGGGGTCTCTCTGCTCGATATAGATTCTAGGACACTTCGCTACCAGGATGTTAGGGAACATCCAGATCCAACGATGTCCCAATCGCCACAACCATAACAATACATCAGCCTTGGCAATATGATTAATGTGGGACTGTCAACCTAACAAAATTAAATGGTTTAACTCCTTCGCTGCGACATTCGACTATAGTCGAATAAACAAAATATTTCTAAACTGCGACATGCGACTTTAGTTGAACACCAAATTATATGACTCTGTAAACCATAGATACATTGTTTTCTTGCTTAAAAATAACAAAAAATAAACTGTTTACAAAAAAAAAGATTAAAAAAAAATTTTTTTACACTATCTTGGCACAGTTAAAAATTTTTTACTCTGAGCAAAGGAGTTAATATTTCTTCATTTATAATTATAATATTAACATTGATAAAGCTAGCTTCCTTTTGTGATTAACATAATCATATTGTATTGCATACTTTAATGTAGTTAAGTTAAATAGTAAGTATGGTTTATAACAACATCTACCCTATAACAACATTATAATGCACCATCCCTCCACAATACATGTAAAATTATTTTGATGGAACAACAATCTGTTATAAAGACAATCTTTGTTGCCAATCAGAGTTTTTGTTATAATGAGATTCCACTGTTTGTTCTTAACAGCAAATGGGTATCTGATGGTATGTCAGCCTGTAAAACATACCTGAGTGACATGCTAAAGTCAACCCTGTATTCTAAATTTTATAATAGCATAACTATGTGGTCAACCAGCATTCTAATAAAGTGGATGAAGAAATTGGAAAGCATATAGAGAACTGTACCAACATTCCCTTATAATGGGAAGATAACTGGTCAGAAAAACAGGATTGCAGAAAGCTTGGGGCACCCAATGCAGAATATCTCAACCTCCTCCCCACATTCCACCTCCCCCCCTATGCCTTTGTTGGGTCCCCAATACTTTTCCTAGCGCTGTGTACACTATTCTGACATCAGGCGTATTTTACTTTTACAGATTAACAGATTTAAAAGATTGTATTCTAGTCTGCAGGTATGTAATTCAGTGCATTATCCTTAGTGGCATGAGCTATGTACAGTTGCGTACTTTGGTGTTTTGGTCCGGACAAATGCTTTAAGCCTTTTTGTGGCCTTGCAGAAAAATTTACCTGTTTAAGTGTTCCTATCAAATTTGTAATAAAGAGACACACACACTGTACGTATTATAACTCTGTCTTTATTTGTACTACATTCACAATGACTGCTACAATCTACGCCATCTTGGCCGCTCCTCTCCTACTACTATCTACAGGTTGTCCAACTTCTAAGTTACATATTACTCCAACATCTCCCCCTTCTTTCTTACATGCTAATCCTCCAACACAGGTTGTCCAACTTCTGCGTTACATATTACCCCAACAATACCAATGCAATTTTGAGATTTGACCTAATGACCTGACATCATCAGTGAGTCATGTACATTGGCTTTGACAGTTTTGCTTGACATAGTCTAGTTAAACTCACCTGTCTTTGTATATGTATAGCTGGAACCACTTGATGGTATGTGGTGCAGCAGAGGCAACCTCCTCCACGCTGGTGGTGGACAGAGTGCTGAGGATGAACACTGTTCCTGCGTCCCCGGCCGCTGGAAATATATTCACATACCCTCATTGGGAAGTCTGTGGCTGCACTTTGATAGCTGCCAGGAACTTCACTTCTTGGTCAGAAATGTGCAATACATGACTTAAACCTAGCATGGATGCAAATATCTACACAGGTATAGTAGCATTCAGGCACACTTCTAATACAAATTATGATTTTGTAAAATAAAAATATTAGTAAATATAATAATCAGTTATGATAAAAGTATTTTGGGAGTATGGTCATGAGGGGCACAATAAATAAAGTTTAGTGCAAAAAATTATCAATGTATTTTAACAAATTGTAAATAAGAAATGATTACTTTGAGAAAATAAAAATACTAATTTTTATTATTTTTGTACTGTACAGAGTTTCGAGTGATTACAGTAAAATATTGACTAGCTTACAATATGTAAGGACACAGGTAAAGAAGCTTCAGTTTAAACTTTCACTGATCCATGTGTTATAATGAGAGTTAAAAAAAAATTTAAACTCTGCAAACTATTAGGTACTTGTCATTTTCATGATCTTACATAAAAGTTATTAATATTTTAACGTACTTAACATGGTCTTGTGCAGCGTGTTTACCAATATTAGTTGTAGTAGGCCTACAGTATTATTGCACTGAAATTATTTAACGTTAAGAAGGCTGTGAAGTAAGTATATGTGGCTGCAGGTTTTTGACATAACAAATCATGATGCAGAAAATATGTTGATGCTACTTTGATCATCTATGCAGAATCTCCCTTAAAATTTCACACTATTAATAAGACCATGCTTGATCCATTCTATGACTGTTGGGTGTGTACTACGGGATAGGAGAGATGGTATGGCAGGATGGAGGCGGGTATTTGAGAATCAGCAGGGAACCTGCCATCATATTTGTAAATCCCTTATCTTATTATTGGGCTTTATATCTGGTTGACAGCGAGGTTATTACAGACAGTCTGAGGTTTCTAAAGAATGCCTGGCTGTGTCTATTTTCCGTCTTAAAGTCCTCCACCTGAGAAACTTTGGGCATAATAGGACACCTACAGTTCAGTCGGACTTTCCGTGCCTGCCTCTTAATCGCGCATGTATAGCTAGCATTTGACCATGGGAAATAATTTCTTACAGTGCAATGGGCACCAGTCACGACAGCAGCACTTGTGAACTCCCAATCATCTCTCTCGTACCAGGCCATGCCCGGCCACAAAGAGGAGATATACTATTGGTGTTGGCTGATTTACTTTTACATCCTGGTGACTGCACATACGTTTGACAAGCTGTTACCCATAATTCTTAATTATTGCTGTACCATCACATCTTGTGTACCACAGCTGCTGAGGTGGGGATGGGGGATGCTGGCCCTGTATCTAACTTCACTGTATTTGACTGGGAGCTACAAACTAATGATACTAAGCCGATTGTTGCACCCTCTAGTCAATCACAGCGCTATCTGTGTTTTATGTTACAGTCTTTCACTGTTAAAAAGTACATTTAGTACAGTAACAAACTCTTGTGTCTCAAAGACGAGTCCATGCAATAGTATACAATGTGCTCAACAAATTAGCCAGTTACACCTGCAAAGCTCTATTCATATTTCCTTCCCTGCCATTCTCGAAGAATAGTTGAAGCTTTGCCATAGCTAACACATGTACTGAATTGTGAGAACTTAAATGTTTTTAGTTATACAATAACTGAACTTACTGTATTTTTTTGGTAAGATGTATTCACTTTCTTAGTAGGTATGTGCTTGCCATTACTTCCATTCGCATGATTAGTATCCGGTCAAATAAAACACAGTGTGGAAGACTGCAGTAGCTGTATCACTACAAAACTAAAAACAACTAATTTAGTATATTACGTACAGTACTCTCTAGACGATTTGTGCTCTGCAGAAATCTGTAACAGGGATGTAAACAACAGATGACTTGTTACCGCGATTTCTATTAAGTTTTTAAAATTTACACGTTGCAGTAATGACATTTTGGCAGGAATGAACAAGTTGCATCTTGCAAAAAACTATACTGTAGAGCAGTCACTGATACACCTGGTGGCTCTGTTAGACACTAGAAGAGTACGTCATGTGTAAGTGTCATTTCAGTCTGCTCATAATTGCCCTTATAAATACACACATTGTGACATTATGCAATTAAGTAGAATGACATTTACGTAGTTTCCATGGACAGAAAGTCTGTATAGGTACTCACCTCTGGCAGTGGCACACTCGCCATCTGGGTGCGCCATTCGCTGCATAGCAGTAGGAGAAATGCCAACTGGAAGTGACACACTTGTCCCTAGCACTCGGGTAGACACATCCACGTTTGTCACGTCCACGAGGCAGCGTGGCCGAATGCGATAGCTGCACACACAATTATCATGGTGATTCAAATCTCCGACGAGGCTTATATACAGAATATGGGTAAGAGTTCTCACAAATTTAAAATCTTAATGAGAAGGGAATGTTAAGTTCTATGTGCATGCAATAAACAAACTATGTCTTCACATTTTTTAAAAATGATATAATCCAATGGTGACTCATATTTACAGCATACATTTGTAGACAATGTCTTCATCCAGGGAAAAATTTCTAGTGGTGTTAAGTCACTTGTTGGCCTGGAAAGATTTTCATAAACTTTGTCTTCCTGATAGCTCCAAATAAATTAATGTGGGGCAGGATCACGTGAATCCATTCTTTTTACTGTACTTGACTTTGGCAAACACAGCGAAAATAAGAACGACTCTGTCTCTTATAAAACATGAAGATGATACTCTTATTGCTATAGAGAATGTAAAATTAGCCTTGATTTATATGTGCTTAATGCAGGTTGCGTACATGCGCCTGAAACACCTGATACTGCCTCTTAAGTGAACCACGGTACTTTAAGATTTGTTTACTATGTCTTTGTAAATGTTAGAGGTGATCACCATGAGCAGTCCGAATGATTTATACGTCAAACCCAAACTCGTTCAACACTCTTATCAACACATCCGGTGTTATGGTTTGGATGGCTGTCATAATTCTTGTTTTGAGTTCATCAGTGGTGAAATAAAACTTGATCCTTAGAGAAAATTTCAAAAGGTAAGATTTTGGCTTTAGGGTAGCCAGTAATGGAGAGCCTAGTCACTAGCTGCTCCGCCGCCAATTCGTTACTATGGCAACATCCTATAAAGGTGTCGGTGAATAGCTTTTTGCCAATGGGTTGGTGCTCTATCATGCTGGAAAGTGCCCCACTACTTATTCTGAAGAAACAATAATTTAGTTAGCTTGCATAAATATTGGGTTCCGGTAATAGTGGACTGGTGAAAAAATGGGCAGAAAACTGTGAACTGTGTCTTATTTATAGTGCAAAACAAGCTAATTTTGGGGGAATCCCTCGTGTTAAACTGTTTCATATGAATTCTCAAAACATTGTGCCATTTCACCTTACCATTTTATGGAATGTTGCTTCATAGCTAAAAATCAGCTTAGACAAGAAGACATCATTATGTGATTTCTGGAAACCTTCCAGAGTGTAACAGTGAACTTGCTGAAAAGATTGTGGAACAAGTTGCTCGTTTGTATATTTACGAAAATATAGTGAAAAAAATTTTTATGTTTCACGCTTCATTTAAGTGGTCAACCGAAGGTGTAGGTTGTTTGGGTGTGATAATATAATCCATAAAATATGGGGTTTACTCTTCTACTCAATTTTTACAGTATGCCATAAAAATGTCTATAAATAAAAAAATACTATTACAGTGAACAATTGAAGTATTGTATCAGTGAGAGCTGGTAACAGTACGTTAAAGATTGCAGGTACCAAGCATGCTGGGTGTTGTAAAATTGTCAGTACTCAGTGGAAACATTCCTCAGAGGAGAAGAAAGAATAAAAATATTACATGAACATTATATAACACATGGGCTGGAGTACTATGGGATGTTACGTCAGACAGTGCATACCGTCCCATTAAATATGACTCATCTGAAAAGTACAGTAGTTGCTAAAAACAACTGTGATGATATTCCACAGAAATATAATCCAGACCATGGACTATGCACTGTACATTATGTAGCATGAATTGTAGAGCAGAAACGTTGCTTTCTCTGACCTATGTTCATCATAAACACTTTTTTGTTCTTCTAGTTGTCTGGATTGTTCCTCGAAGTATAGTTACCAGACGTCTGGAAAAATTCCAGACCGGTCCTGCACATCAACCCTTTGCCCGGGATCAGAGAGGAATAGTCAAATAATCATAAATAACCTACATTTTGTAATATGAAACGCAATGTTAGTTTCACACTCTTATACTATGCGTTACAAATACCTACTGTTTACTATTCAATTTGCCCAAGACAATACAATAATTGTGTTTTGACATTAATATTGCTTGTATGTAGGTCTATCTAAGCATTTGAGATTTTTTTTGTGAAAATTTAATGATATTTGCAACAATTTTACATTACAACATAATGCTGAAGTAATGATTTCATTTTTTGACATGTACAATTGTTAGTCTAGCGATGTGACATGAGGACAAGGGCATAATACAAAGTGCTGACTGCTGATTGGTTCATTCAGTTTGTATTTTTTTCTCATATAATACAGGTAAAATTTACATCCTAATCCCACACCAAATTATTTATAGGCACGCAATATTTGGTTCACGAAACGTACAACAAAAAGACCCAAGATTTTGTCAGTAATCCAGACAAAAGGGTATAATTTTACTCAAACATATGACACATGCCCAGGTATGCCCCCTTCCTACAGCCCGTCTGCTCCGCTGCGAGAAGACTCGTGAGAAAATCCCTCGCAGCACCGTGCAGGTGGCGCAACCTGGTGAACAATGGGTTCAAGCAATGTGTGTCTGTGTTTCACCTACATAATAAGCTTATGATTATTTTCAGTACAGTATTTTGTTGTGTATTTTCTCAATCCAAGTGTTCAGTGCTTTGTGTATTTCCTCACTTAAATAAAGTGTTCAGTGTTACATATTTTATGTTGTGTTTCAAGTGCCAATATATTGTGTTTCTTTTGTACTAAATTACACCACTACGTAAATGGAACAAACATGGCCATGCCCTAAACACACGTAAAATATATTAAATGTTTTCAGATTATTTTCATAATTAAAATGAAATATTTGAGATACTATTCAGTCAATATTTCTGGTATTTTGAATGTCATTATGTGTGTTGTTTAAGTATGTTTTGCTAATCTACATCACAATTTACATATACAGAATTTTCCATTTGTTCTGCTGACGTGTTAGGAACATAATTTTAATGTAAATAATTTTCTACAAGAAAAGTAATGTAATTATAGTTCCTTATTTATTTTTCAAGTACTCTTGTGCCTTTTGTATTCTTTATTAAAGTATTTTGTGTGACCTTGCTTTTTCCAGTGCAACGCTGCCTTGGCGCCAGTTCTGCGTGGGCAGCCATGCTAGTGAACTCGTAATGCGCAGAGGAAAAGGAGGTGTGTCCACCCTGGTTCTATCGTCATATTGTTTCCGATCAGGTAGTGTACAGTAGTTTGATGTTGTAAATGCCATAAGTTTTTGTGTTGTCTTCTTAATCCGGGGGCTCCTCAACCCCTTGTAGACAGATGTGTTCAGGAATTTATCTTTTATGGGTTAATTGTTACGTAGCTATCCTCGCGCTACATTTTATCACATAGCCTTCTGGGTAGATGTATGTTTAAGGTCTGGGTTACTGGCATGGCTGATTGCCTTGTTCAGTTGGATGTGTTTAATGGATAGTAAACCACGTCAACAGTCTCCCGTTCTTTCGTTTATTGGTGCTCACCCCATCTTCAGTGATGTGTTGGGCTCCGGGATCTTCTTCCCAAAACTTCATTATCAGAAAGTGCTATGTGTGTGTGTATAAGTGGCCATAACAGCGTACACTTCTCTCTGGCATGGATATTGGCCAACAGATCTTCTTACAACATTAGATGCAACAATTCATCAGTCTGGTATCTAGCCTGCCCTGTGGTCATCTGCGTACCAACCCTGAAGCTCTATCATGCTCTGCCAGAAGGGTTTCCTCTGTGGCTTTGGCTTTCCAGTGTGGCACTCCAAATCACCGTTTATTTCCACACTTCCACATTGTCATATAGTTTTAAATATTTTTTAAGTTATGCTGAATTTATAATTATGTATGTGTAAACCTAGACATTTTAAATAATCATCAGTTTACTTATTTGGAAAATAATGCTTGAATCTTGTCAAAGGTGAATAAATATCAAACATTTTTTTTTATTGTTCAGTGATAAAATATATGTGCTTGTGTATTACTAAGTACAGTTCTTCTCAACATTTATTTTAACTGAAATTTACGATTCCCTATCGTGTAATGACTTTACTACCGTATTTGCCGGCGTATTAGACGACAATTTTTACATATTTTTGGCCCTTAAAAATTGCTACTCGTCTTATATGAGGGTGAAAAATTTTTGGTAGCAAAAATCGTTTGAAAGCTAAGCTGTAAGCTGTGGAGTTGTATGATGTTTCAAGGAACTGCGTTTTTCGTCACAAATGAAAACGAGTGCCCCGTTTATTTTAATAAAATTTACGGTACGAAATTTTGGCGAGCGTCATTCATAATAATGGACACTTCCTCGCAGCGAAGCGGCGATCGATGCGAGCGCGTGCCGAGATACTTTGTCTCGCCAGCCTACAACTCTCGGGCGGAGAAAACTAGGATCTAGGTCCGCATGCTTTCATCCTTTGTCTCGCAAGCACAAGACTCTCGGGCAGGGTCATATAAGTTAGGTCTGGCAACTTCCTAATATTTTTGACTCGCTTACTGAAGCTCGCGGCGGCTTGCGAACTAACGGGGCTAGTAGTAGGTTGACCCAAAACAAATACGTTTTTTCCATAAGAATGCATGTAAACAATGTGCAGCGAGTGTTTTAAAAGCAAAATTTGGTGTGTTACAATGTTTATATGACAATAATTCGCGTATGATAAACAAACTACAGTTAAATTTATGCACTACCAAGATATTCGTTTTCGAAAACCTCAAATAAATGTAACA
>PNEQ01002141.1:13796-26987 GCA_003012365.1 Medauroidea extradentata | reverse complement strand
TGAGCCAAATAACATTCCTTGAAGCCTCGTAGCATACAGGCGCGAGACACACTTGTCATTTTGAATTGTTCGCTAAATAAGACAAAGATAATGATTCCAACAGTGTCAAAATCACCTCAATATAACGAATTTCTTCTTGTAAATGCGACAAGTTATTTGCAAAACTCTATAAATTGTAGTAACCGAGAATGTCCGAAACATCGTTGGTCCGAAACGCCTATCAATAACAATGCAGACGATGGGTCAACCTACTACTAGCGCTCGTAGTTCGCAAGCCGCCGCGAGCTTCACTAAGCGCACGCGGCCAAGCATTGCGAAAGATAGGCAGTTGCCAGACCTAACTATATGACCATGCTCTCGGGTGGAGAAAACCAGGATCTAGGTACCGTACCACACATTAGGCGTATTTTAGCAGTTGAATTGGTAGCGGTACTTGTGAACAGAGCATTTTAGCGCTGCTGTTTGCAAGGGTGTTTGCAAACACGCTGCAACCAGGCTGAGGGTGTTTGCACGTTTCTGGCAACCGAGGCAGGAGGACGGTTACAGGGTTTGTTCACAGGATGTTTACCTTTACTTTTATTTCTTGTTTTGTTTCGAACAGATATGAAATCAAAACAAACGATATTTATGTGAAATATGGACGAAACTTAAGTTATTTTAAAATAAAATGATGCAATATTAATTTTTTTATCATAATTAAATTTATTCCTACAATTTATTATGTAGTACAGAAAACAAATAGTGAAAGTCGCCTATTTTCCAATAAACGTATTCGTGAAGAAGTATTTTCCTTTATACAGTTCAATTCTATTCCTGATAAGGCAATAGCAAGTACACAATTTCATAACTCCATTTATGTTCACTGAATATTGCATTTTAGCGATTTCTTGTAAATGCAAACAGATTCGGCGAACGCTTGCTAACAGCTTGTGACCAATTGTACCGCTAAAATACGCCTTCGTGTGTCTGCTCAGTGTCCCTTGTGTACTCTGTGGTCTAGCGCTAGGCTGGCGCAACCCTCTTACATACTCCTTGGGCTGGCGGACAACAGCAGCGCACAGGAATGCGATAACCTTGCAAGCAGCTATTGTTGCTCGGCGTTGCCATGTAGTGCGAGATGTGCCTAAGTCCGGCGTTGCCGAGTCGCGCACACCTGCCGGCAAATGGAGATATCGCCGGCTGCCGCTGTGCGTTTCCTTGGCTTTTGGGCGCGCGTAGAGTACTAGCCAATGTTATTCGTTTATGTGTCTACTATGATGTTTATATGCCGATAATAAATGCATTGAAAATATTTAAACTAAATTTTTAATGTTTCTGACGAAGGAAAAAAATATTTTTTTGTCGGGAAATTCAAAATTAGTACAGTAATTTACTTTTTTTTTTTTTTTTTCAAGATTTTGTACCTTCAAAACCATGACTCATCTTATATGCGGGGTCGTCCTATATGCCGACAAATACGGTACATTTTGGACCATGTGTGTCCAACATTTCATTAAAAGCATCTGATAACTCTACCAGAATATTGACATGGAATTTTATAGCACTTTGTATAATCAAGATGTGTGTATGTACCAATTACACTTTAAAAAAATTTCTAAAGATACAAGTTCAACTGAAAATTTTTATATTGTAAATTTCTCAGAGTCACTCTGAATATTGTGCATGTTTTTTTTCTGCCTCAAAAACATTAGCTTCTTATATTTCTGTTAATACAGAATTAAATTTAAACTGCATTACACAACATTGATACTGATTCTTCTTTCTCTGACAATCAGTGTACGTGCTGAGTCATGTTAAGCCTGCTACACTTTATCATGAATTTGTTTGAAACATTGTTATAGTGCATATTAAATTTACCAGGCTGGTACATAGAATTTAAAAATGAAATGGGAAGGGTTTTTCTGACAAGAACTTTAATAACATCCTGACTCTGGGTAGTTAGAAATGTACACGGTTATGTACATAAGCATAGCCCTCCAAAAAAATATTAGCCACCTATAAAAATCTCTGACTATACTGCTGTTAAGTAAAAAAAGCACTGGAGAAGTCGAAGTGGGAAAGGGACTTAGCCCTCCCTACAGTTTGATGTTCGGTACACCCATGGTTGTGCAGTGTGAGATAATAATTCAATTACAGGTTCAAGGAGGGGTTGTTAGGTCTCACATAGGTGCAGAGATACGAGTGCTTACCTCTTAAAGGAGGTCTTGTTTAGCTCCAGACTATACTCGTCCCCAGCACCACTGCGATAGTAGTCAAGAGCATTCTTGTCGAGATGCTGCTGCGCATACTGCTCGTAATCTTGCAGACAAACAAGACCCTTATCGGTAGCCATGTCCACTCTGTATGATGTCCAGTCTGACACTGTGGTCTAAGTGTAAAGTGTAGTATTGGCATTGACTGTTTGTTATCACTAGCCTTTTACTCCTCACAAGGTCATTTATGTAACTTAGATGACTGAAATCCAGTTGTATTGAGCCAACACAGCTTGCCACGTAAACAAAGTCAGCAAATATCTCTGGCAAACCGCTTTATCAGCGAACATAGTTGACAAGTTTCTGCTGAAGATAAGTCATGTAATTTTGTTTTTTAAACAAATGCATAGTTTTGTTTTTACTATCTCTGTTCAGTAGAAATTGCTAGGCTTTAAAATTGCATTTAATTCTCACATACTCCAAAGGTTTTTTTTCATTTATAGTAGCTCTAATGGCCTAACACTAGCCACATGATTTTTTTTATAGGTATCCTGAATACAAAAATAACTCAGTAATTTTATTGCTTTATTGTCTGTTAATGGTGTTTTTTTTCTATGACCGCAAGCAAATTGTTCGTGGCAAAGGTCATTTGATAGTATATTTACAATAACAAGTGTTTGGACTGATAGCATGAACATTAAGCCTATAATTTACTTTTATTTCTTTTGTATTTTGAATAGCATAGAGACAGGTAGCACAAATCATATTCTTAGATTTTATTTTAGATCTACAGATGGAGTTATGTTTTAACTGTAGAGTACAGACTCTGTCAGTGCTGCTCCTCTTTCTTCCTTCTGTTTGGACAGACCCAAAATCAGTCTAGCTCCTAAATTTTTAGTCCATAAACCAATCCAATTAACTTTCAAAATAAAATTTTTTTACATCTGCATGCAGCACTCAAGAACTGTTTGAGAATTTTACACATTCTTCACTGTATTAAGCTTTACATGTTCTTTGTTTTAACTAATAATTTCTTCTCATAAAGCATACTGGTGTACATAATAGAGAAACTTTCTTTCAGATTGTCAAAATCACTGTTTAAATCTTTTGGGGGGACACAGGCTTGGTTCTCAGGTTGGCTATCCTGATTTAAGTTTTCCACATCTTTCTGAAGTCACTAAGTGTAAAAAAAAAGGTGAAAGCTGGGATGTTTCGTGACTGTAGACCATGGTAGCTTCCCTTATTCTCTTAGCCATTGGTTTTTGTCTGTAATTATCTTACTTATCTGTGGAATCTTATTTACACTCGACAGGAATTTATATCTAAATATTTATACTGTCTCGAAAAAATGAAGATAAGGTAAATATAATTTTGTGAGATAAATCATGTTTTTGGAAGGCTGTCTACTATTTTACTAGTAACAGTAGTTATACCTACCATGTCCTATTATAAAGTATAGCAGGCTAATGTTGGGGTACCTGCTTTGCAGACTTTCTGTACTATGCTTACTTGGTTCTTTAGAAATAGATCATTGTTAGAAAAGGGCTGGTTTATTCGTAGAAATATTACTTGTTATATAAATCAGGCATTTCTGAAAGGTACTATCGCAAAGATATAGACGAGGCATTTGATATTGACTGTAGTTGTGCAGTCGTCTCGTACATCTAGCAGAATACCAAGGCAGCTTGCAAACTTGGTGGCTCAGTAACTGCTATTGTGTATCTTTCCCTCAGTTACCAGGAGAAAAAAAAATCAATTGTTTGCATGTAAACATCACACACTTATTGTTCACACTTTGCAAATGTTGTGTTTCCAACCATCTCACATCTCTTAACATACTCCATAAACATTTACAGTCAGGGGTATACATTACAGATGAATGCTCACAGGGGTGTACAATTCAGGAGTTAAACTTGTGTTATGTCTTAGAATTTGACCCTCACATCCAGTGCTGTAGGGAGGTCTTTGTATTATACAGGAGCTTAGATAAAACTCATAAAATAACCTGCCACAGCACTGATCAAATCAATTTTGTTGTAGCCATGCACTTTGATAGTAGTATTCGCAATGTCAGACGTTAAAATATTATTTTCTAGTACGGTTATTGTATAATACAGTGGATTCTCTATGTATTGAAACCTAATGGGTTGAAATACCTGCATCCATGGAACACATTCTGGGGCCGATTAATTTATTTTACAGCATTTTAAGACCACATCCATTGAAATCCCTCATGTATTGAAATTTTTTGTCAGTCCCATGAGAAACGGTGGATAGAGAATCCACTGTATCTCGTATCTCGGATGCAATATGTAAAAATACTGTTTGTGCTAATATACATTCATTACCTGTATTCTGTATTATTGATATTTGTTTAACATTTAAAACCATAGTGTCTCCTCGCCAGTTTTGCTCAAGACTCATGTCACATTTTTGTTGAGAATGTTTGTTTGGCCTGGTATTAGATAAAGTGTAACTGCTGGCATCTAGCGAGGTTTTTATATTTGCTGGGATGTAACACTTGCTGCACCAGTAGGTGCTGCCACCAAAAGGTGAATGCGCAGAAAGGCCGAGAAGGGAGGCAGAGAGAAGAGCAGCTTTACAAGATAAAAACTCTCTGCATTTGTGATCGGTTAGCAAACATTTCAAACTGTACTATTGCTTCAAAACACACAAGAATTCTGGCTCATTAATATGTAACAAAATCTCAACAACCTCTAGGTCTCAATATCAGATAATTGCAAACATACCACCAAAACACCCTTAAGTCCCACATCTCCTTAATTTGAATTTTCCTGCCACACTCTAGTTCGCTCCCTGGCCGCTAGGGCAACCAACCATGCTTCCACTGCTTTACTAAGTGAGTCTCAACTCACCGCCTGAGGAAGCTGGCCTAAGCCAGTGAAATGTCACGGAACTTCACACTCACACAACAATGTGTTTGTCCTTTCATGTGTGTTTCACTATCAAGAAGTACTAGCCTGTGAAGTACATAACCCTCTATCCATTTACTTAATTTGTTAACCTAACAGTCAAAGCTTTCCTCACGTATTTATAGACATGTATGTTTTTGTAGTTAACGTATTTATCAGACAGTCATTGTGTAGTAATTCTGGGATCTTCAAATCCGAGCTGGATACTTGATAATGTAGATACCTGTTTGGGCAGATAACTATCTGTCGACTGGTGATAATCAGTGGGCTTAGCTTGATCTACCTAGCACTAATATATCTCGAACCAGGTCCAGGGGACTTGTTCATTCAGAACAGCAACGAGTATGAAGAGTTTGTGCTGTCCCGTGGTCAGTCATCAAATGCTTGCCCTTCTTGATTCATGCTTGCAGTTATTGCCTTACCCTCACAACCTCAGTCTTAGAAAGCTCATCCTTATATAGAGACATTGCACTTGGCTGCAGACAGTGAGACTGTGGAGGTTGAGAAGTTTTCAGTAAATGGATCTGGGAAATCTTCAACCTTATTGACTAGATTCAGTTTCTTGGACATACTCCATTGCAAAATTGAATGACTGTCAAAGAAAACTAAACAAATAAAAGAAAACCATAAAATAAGCAGAGTATGCTTAGTCAGCAAGATACATACACAACATGAAATTCCAAGATGGAATCGGGTCAAATAAAAACAAGGAACAAATAGATAATAAGTGAAATTAATAACAAATAAAATATGCGACACAACGATGAGACGAAACAACAAACACAGCAGATATCAGATACGAACAGAAAAATAACAAAAGAACACAAGTAGACGAGACAAAACGCAACAGTTATCAGACATATACAGACAAGACAAACGACACAATGAAGGGACGAAACAAAACACACTAGTTTTCCAGACAGACACTGTTACGACATTTCGGGAACTGGAATCTGTTCCCGTCATCAGGTAGACACACAGGGTTCAGGAACACGAGTGCGACTGATGAGGGGACTGGAAAAACCATGGGTATATATAGGGTCGGCCCACTTATCCTGCTCAGCCAATGGGAGACGAGCTGTCTCCTGATTGGTCGCGCAGCATAGATTGACTCTGATTGGTTGTGATGGGTTGAGTGTGTGTTTTTGTTTTTATGCTGTAAAGTTGTTTCTCTCTTAATCAATGGGATCCACATATTTTTTAATTCAATACTCTGTTGACTGAAAATATTGCTATTGCTAATAATAAAGGCTGATTCTTTGATTTTTCTTTTAATTTTGTCAGTTTCCTGTGTAAGTGGTTTCGAGTCTTCCCAAAGAATTTTGTGGCTATTTTCCCATGCATGTTCGTCTAATCTAGATTTTTGGGTTTCGCCTTTCTTGCAATTGTTTTTATGTTCTTTGATGCGTGTTGAAAGAGCTCTGCCAGTTTCTCCAATATACGTATGACCACATTCGCAGGGTATCTGATATACACAGTTGTGAGTTTGTAGTTTTTCAGTGGCTGGATTTACCCTGGTGACCATACTTTTGATAGTGGATTTGTATCGGAATGCTGTTTGAAGTTCGTATTTGTTTCCCAGGCGTCTTATTTTCTCCGAGAGGCCTCTAACATACGGAATAACTAGGGTTCCTGCAGGTTTTTCGGTTTCTGTGGGCTTAAGTGTTCTGTTAGGTTTCATGTGCTGTTTGATGGTGTTTGCCGGGTAACAATTGGCTGTGAGTTCGTTTTTTTATTTGGTTGTGTTCTATCAGTACAGATTTCTTGTTGGAACAAATAATCTCAGCTCGGTTAGCTAGTGTGCGAATTATGCCAGTTTTTGTGCTTTTAGGGTGGTTGGATGCAAAATGTAGGTATTGGCCTGTATGTTTAGGTTTCCTGTATACTTTAGTTTCCGGACTGCTGTTTTCCCTGCTAACTAGTATGTCCAAAAAAAAGAATGCTGCCATTGGTTTCTGTTTCATATGTAGACTTGATTGATGGCCTCAATGAGTTTAGGAAGTTCACAAATTCCTCCAGGGTTTCAGGTTCATGTTGCCAGATAGTGAAAGTGTTGTTTACGTAACGAAGCCAGATTTTAGGAGGGGTATTGCTTTTGCTAAGTACTTCCTGCTCAAAATTCTACATGAACTCCATCAACTTTATTGTTGTCACATCAGTTTAACACACCCATCTTTCAGCAATAGGGGTGAAATCATGCTGTCAGTAATATTGGCGTGATTCACATGATGCTGCTGCTTTCATTTGACCTTAGAACTCCTATAACACTGATGAAGCTGAGTGTGCTAATACGGTGACTATTGAACTATGCAATAAATTTGTGCTGTAATTGAGAAAATTATCTGCTGCAGATTCAGATAAAGTACAATTTGCTACTTAAATTTAGTGAAACAGTTTTGTTTATTAGTAAAATGTTGTTTTGTTTTGTGTAGGCCAGATGTTGACAATTGTCTTTAGAAAAATGGCTGTGGATAAGATTACAGGTAACTTGTTCCAGTTCTTCCAGGAAGCCATAGGTCAGCACAGCTGCACACAAAGAAATACAGTACTGTATTTCTTGCAAGAAAACTGGAAAAGCTTCGTGTTTGTTAATGCAGACAGCATCTAGAGGATGTAAAACCTGTGAATGTTTATATTTCACTAATGTTGTGTTTATTTTATAAATAGGCTTTAATGGCATTTAAAAATTATAGCACCGATGAGATTGTAAGAACTGTAGTACAGTATTCCACAAAGTGTTATCAGTACTGGAAGTACAAAAATTATTTTATGGTATTTCCCTAGTGTGTAAATTTTTTTTGGGACATCCTTCATTTACAAATGTTTATATTGGCCACTGTTAACAAATAAAATTTTTTACATTATTATTATTATTATTATTTTATTATTTTAAAAAGTTTTCTAATCTGCATATTATTCACACCTAAAAACTATATATGGTACATTCTGACCTGATAGTTATGTACTGTAAAAGGTTAAAGGTTGATTTGAAGAACAGTTATGTAAAAAAAAAAACAAAGTATTTAGTACACTTATAACTAATGTACGGTACAGAGAAAATTTTACACAGGTGTTAGCTCAGGAAATGGCATTACAGCCGACTGTACGTGGATGCAGGGATGATCATCTCAGGAGTAATATCATTGATGTTCGAACAACCTGTGAAATACCACACAAATTTGTTGACCTTGCCAACATTAATGTACAGTCTAAAACATTTACCAAAATTCATTATTTAATGATAGATAAGCTAGTTGCAAACTGCTTAATCCTACAGGTTAAAATAAAAAGGAAGTAGTGCATCATAAAGTAACAAGAACTATATGATGCATATATGACTGTACAGTTGTCATATTCATATTAAGTTAAGTATAAAAAAAAAAAAAAAACATGCTACTCTCTAGAATGAGAATATATTTTGGCCTAGTTTGAAAAGTGACACCACAAATGGATGCCTCTGTTAAAAGAATTATGAAAACATACAAGAAAAATGCAGTTCTTTACCTAATATCTTTTAATATAACTGAAAATAGATAGCTGTAATGATGGTCTTACACACTTAAATGTTACAAATAATTACAAGCTGTTTTCATTAACTTACAACCAAAATTACCCTGTGCATCATGCTGGAGCTTACGTATGTAGCTGAAGAACCAACAAACATCATACCACACAAGACTATTAAACAAATTGTGAGAATTTATGAGGAGGTAAGGTGATCGTTTCACTCATTGCTCTAAGTAATTAATGGCACTGTGCTGTATAACTAGTTTCATCACAACTGTGGTGGGACGCACTGCCCATCACGTTTGTGGCGCAAAAATATATGATGCCCCACTCGGCCCCACCTCGCGGTGAACTACCGAATGTGATCGGGACACACACACAGCTCCACGTAGCTCACGACTGAACACCAGTCGGTATGAAACACGTTCTAATTTCTCAGGGAAAATAGTGGGTTCGAACCCTGATAGAATGAAGAGATGCGTGCTACGGAACAGGAACTTGATTTTATTAACCCTTTTTTTTTTGCACACAGGAGATGCAACACAGCGTGCGTGGCAGTCAGTAGATCGGCAAAGAAACAACAATATGGATGCATCCAGAGCATCGTGCATCGGAAAACGCTACCATTTTGGCAGGCCGGCATCTCAAAGAGTTCCCAACATGTTTGAGATTTACGTTGTTGCGCGAAAAGCCATCTCACAGGAACACGAGACGAAATGATAGTGGTGCTGCGGCAAACCGAAGTTACGGTCTCGTAAAACTATGCAATAACAGCAACTCGCCTCCTCTTCATTGTGTCTGCCATTGCTACAGTACAGGGGACTCCACGAGAAAAAAAAATAAACCCTGTCTGCTAGGAACTCTTTTAAATGACCATGGTTAATTCGGGCCAAAACATACCTTATAAAATATACAAAAGAAAACTGACAACCAGCAAAACTGCACAGTGTGCTTATATTTATGAAACTTCACGCCAGGAATTAAATATTAAATAAACAAAATTGCCGCCCTCGGCGGAGTGATACAACTGACAGAGGCCAGTTGTTTTCGTGGAAATGCGTCAGCACAGCACCCGCATTCCTAAGCCTTTGTTCAGCTCTCGGCTGGCGCCAGCCAGTCGCTCCCCCAGGCATCCAAACTAGGCTGATAAAGCTACTAAACTGAAAACTCGAATAAAAACTTTGCCCGAAATCTAATAAAAAAAAAACACAAGAGAGAAAGAGGTTGGCTTTTTTGATTATCTTTAAATTGATACCCCACATGATGCCGCTACATTGATTTTATTTTACCGTTAAAATAACTGACCTCTGATTATCATGATTCAAACAGACATATTAAATTACAAAAAAAAAATCTCAATATAATAGTGAGCTTCCCTCACAGTATTCCGTTTTAGCTAATAGGTTATTCATTTGAAATACTTCCTTAGAAAAATTTACATAAATTAAAATGATATTTTTGTAAATTACCCGACTGCCACGCTTAAAGAAACAAAGATTACAATATTTTTACACATGTTTGTTCTCTTTCGTGATTACACGGTTTGCTCTTCTTGTTCCCTGGTGATCTATTAGGTACAGTTCACCACTTTTGTAGGGATTATTACTTTATCTAAATGTTATGTTGAAGAGAAAAAAAACTGATGTGATATTTCAGATACATAAAAAAAATCAAAGCACAAACACACACAAAAATAGGAGGACAATCACCAGGCTCCTTGGAGTGCAGAGCCGGGCAGCGGCTCTTTACCATGGGCCACAACTAGGTCCATCCTAGTTGCCCCAAATCCCAGGCCTACACCTCAATATGTGGCTGAAAGGTGGTCTTAACACTTTGGCAGCTGTATGTTGTACACTGACATGCCTTCTGCGGTCTCAAATCTCCGAAAACAACAAAATTAAGTTCTATTATTGTCAATTACAATTAAAAAAAATTAACCCAGGAGCATACTCCTACTCAAAGCAAAAAGGATGGTCTGGTGAGGCCAGTTACTTTACAACCACCCAGTCAAATTTATTAAAACGGAGCTTAAGAAATTTTACTTCCCCTAATTAAAACAGCAATTCATCAGGCAATGCCAGCATGCATGTGGATGACAGCGCCTCACCAGGTAAGGGCTGCTGCATCTGGGAAAGATACTAGTGGTCCTTTACTAAAATACTCAACAAACAAATGAAACACAATTCAAAAGACAAATCCATTAGGTAAAATGTATAATGTTGATAGCATATGAAAAAGGGAAATTTACGTGCATGAAAAGCTTTTCCAAAATACTGTCCCCTGATATTTCCACTGGGCTAATCCAATGTGCCAAGGCCACCGGTGCACAATACCATTAAATCAGTTAACAACTAAACATAATCATCAGTGTGCACCGCTCGCAAGTGGGGACCTTCAGACCAACGTGGGGAAGAGAATCAGACACACAACAACAAGAAATATAATGGTTGGTTACTTAATAAATTAACACAATGTACAAAAACTCTAACAACTCCAGCAAGCTATTTCAATCATGATAAAAGAATACTCATAATGTTGAGCAACAGCTCTTAGTTTAGTTTCATAAAGAAAAATAGCACTGTTAGTGCAGTTTTGCTGTAATATTTCACATTGCAGACAAAAATTAAAATTGGTTGTTAAACCCGTATCGCCATTGGGTTAGTTCACAGTCCTTCATTCTACTCACTTTAGTATGTGGGGTTGAAAAAAGTTCATACATTTGTAAGTTCAGTTGATTACAAATCACTTGCCAACTATCTCCCTCCATCATTACACTCAACTAAACTCTGCGTATTCACAGCAAAATAAGTTACTTTAACTGCCTCGTATTTCTTCTCTTCCTTTTTTTTTTTCAAGGGTCCCCAAATTGCATGCCTCCTTTTCTTTACAAAATATCATAGTAAACAAATGCACGAATCAAAATTACAAAGAAAAACGAATAACGTACACTTACAATACAATCAGATATCAACGAATACCAAGTCTGACTCCCCCCTTCCACTAACTGAACTCTACAAGAAACTAGCCACGCAACCGAGGGCCACACTGACGTACCTTCTCTAACATTATCACAAATTACCACAAAAAAAAACGCTAAAATAAACAAATTCCTTCCTCTACCATGCTCAGAAAGGGACACGCCACACACCCGCTTACACACATGCAAGACAACTCCAAACAAAAAGCCACCTTCATCAATGATGACGCTACTACACTTATTCAGAGAGAGCAAAAAAAACTTACTTATAAGATAACAGGAAAACAAAAACAATTCACAAAGATTTAAATGGCTTCAGAGAAAAAGAATTGTAGACGCCTTTAATCCCTCCGTCTGGCGCTATCTCACCTAGTTCCCATGAGTTAGGCCCAACCTGTCGATGAATAATAAATGGGCCTTCGAACAACAAAAACAGCTTTTTCGTTTCTTTACCCCTAAAGTCGCTGTGCTCAGCTACTCTTAATAGAACCCTATCTCCTGTACTAAAATTTGCCCTAACTTTTCCTTGCTGTTTGCTGCGTCGTTCGGCAGCTTGCGCTAAGCGCTCTTTAACTAACTCAAACTTCTCTTCCTGGCTTAAAGTTTCTTCATCCGGAAAATCTATACTGGCAGCAATAGAATCACGTGCTACTACTCCCTGTATTAAACTGTTAGGTGAAAAGCCAATACTGCTATGGGTGTGTAAATTAAGAAACTCATTCAACAATGGTATGGCCTCAGCCCAACTAGTATGCTTATCGTGACAGTAAGTCCTCAAAAGACGCCCTATCTCCCTCATACACCTCTCCACTGGGTTGCTCTGTGGATGCCTAATCGATGAATACACTAAATCCACACCTAACCACAATAGCTCCCATCTCCAAATATCAGCTGTGAATTGAGTCCCGTGGTCACTCAACACTCTCTTCAGTACACTATACTTAGGAAAATGCTCTTTGATATGTTTATCAACACATACTGCTGCAGTTGCTTTCTTGATAGGATAGCAGATTACATGTTTTGTGAAAACATCTAGCACTACAAAAATATACTTTACACCTGCTCTAGAAACTGGTAATGGACCATACAAATCTACTGACAGAAGGTCAGTCGGATGCTCTGGAATAATTGCGTGCCACTGTCCTTCCCAACTCCTATTCGGAAACTTAGCCTTCTGGCACACCTCACAACAACTCACTACTTGTCGTACTGAACGGGCCATATTCCCCCAATGATAACTTAAGTGTACTAGCCAAAATATTTTTTTCTCTCCAAAATGCCCTGATGTTTTGTGTACATGAGAAATCAAAGCTCTAGTCCACGCCTTCGGTACACAAATCCTCCAGCTACCAGTATTCTGAGCCACCTTCCTATATAAAACATTATTATTTAAACAATACCAATTTAGAATTTTACTGGTTGCCGGGTCTGCCAAATCTCTATCCTCACTCTCCAAAACTTCTATCACCTGACCCCAAATTGCATCCTCTCTCTGGCCCACTGCTAAATAACTAAATTTATTCAAAAGGTCTGCATCCTGTTCAATACTGATTTTAGCTATGATAGGCCCGGCTCTCGGGCG
>PNEQ01002141.1:0-13696 GCA_003012365.1 Medauroidea extradentata | reverse complement strand
GAATCTGCATCACGGTTACTCGTACCAATAACATACTTAATTTCTAGGTTATACTCCTGAAGTGCAAGACACCAACGTGTCAGCCTACTTCCCATTAACCTACAGGCCTTTAAAAATGATAAACTATGGTGGTCAGACAAAACAACTACTTTATGGCCTAAAACAATATTCCTAAATTTAGCTAGGCCCCACACCACTGATAAACATTCTCGTTCTGTAACTATGTATGCTCTCTCTGCTCCTGTCAGTTACCTGCTCATAAATGCAATAAAATTCTCCTTTCCATCATCATTATACTGAAACAACTTTACTTCCAAGCCATAACCTGAAGCGTCAGTACTTAAATAGAAAATGTTACCAAAATCTGGGTGGTACACCATACAATGCTGAGTAAACAACTCTTTAGCTGCTTGAAAACTATTTTGACATGTGTCATTCCAGTGCCAAACAACTTCCTTCTTTAACAACTCTAACAAAGGTGCAACTACTTCAGAAAATTGTTCTGCAAAACGTCTGTAAAAATTACATAGGCCTAAAAAGCCTCTTAACTCCTTGAGATTCCTAAGGGTTGGAAAATCTATAGTTAAATTTACTTTTTCAGGGTCTGACCTAATGCCCCTTGAATCTAACACAAAACCCAGAAACTTTACTTCTTCTCTCAAAAACATTGATTTACTGATTTTCAATTTCAAATTGACTAGCCTTAACCTCTCAAACAGCTTCTGCAAATATTCCAAATGTTCGTCAAAAGTAACACTAACTATTAAAAGGTCATCCACATAGGCCTTGACTACTGATTCTACTTCTACTCCTAGTGAAGCGTCAACAGCTCTACAAAATTCCCCAATACTATTTGTTAATCCAAAAGGCAGTACACAAAACTGATAGCTGCGACCCTTATACAAAAAAGCTGTAAATTTCCTGTCTTCCCTGTGAAGTGGCACTTGCCAAAAACCCTTAGAAAAATCAGTAGTACTAAAATATTTTACCCCTTGGAATTGTGAAAACAAATCATCAGGTTCTGCAGGTGACTCCTTATCGGCTGTATCTTAGAATTAATTCCGCGTGCGTCCAAACATACTCTCACAGTGCCATCTCACTTCATAACACAGACTAAGGGGTTAACAAAAGGGCTGTTACACCTCTCAATAACACCACGCTTTTCCATTTCCTGTATTTGCCTGTCAACTTCCTCCCTGCAAGTCCAAGGTATAGGATATGTTTTTTTGCTTAAAAAGGGGTTTCATCTGTGACTGGTATACGAGCTACATACTCTGTCGTAAGGCCTGGTTCATCTGAGAATACATCCTTATACTCATCAAGCAATCCCCTTAAACTCTCCTTCTCACTCGCTGTTGCCATCTCGCAACTATCAACAACCTTGTTTACCTCCGTATCCCACCGAGTTATACGGCCTACATGGATAAAATTCGTGGCTACCCATGCTAATGTAGCCTCAGCTTCCCCTAAATCTGCCTCATTGGTGACATCTAACAATAACGACTCAGGTTTGTTTACATTAGTAGTTTGCTCCAACATAGGTGCACTGTTACCCCCCAGACAGACAACACCCTTAACAAAATCTACAATAACATCAAACTCCTGAATGAAATCTATACCAATAATAATATCTCTAGTAAGCTGTGGAATAACAAGACACACTGCGCAATACTCTATGTTGTTGATGGTCAAATTCAAAAATACTTGTTTTCTTACTTTTTTACTCTTGCCTTTTGTGGCACCTACTACTGTCAACTGAGGTACAGGTAAAATAGAAAAAACATATCCTTCCTTGATTAATTGATCTAGAAACTGTTGTGAAATACAATAAATTTCTGACCCAGAATCAAATACGTAATACAACCACCGCTTCTCCTTTAATCTGACATTTTAATTCAAGGATGACTTGATGTAACACAGCTGGCTGGTCCTCAGATAACAAAAACTCTCTTTCATCGTCACAAAACAAAGTGGCAGTCACGTGTGTGCAGCAGTTTAACGCGTCGGTCCCTTCAGAGTCACTGCTTACCCTAAAGGACCTGTTCCATTTCCCAGGTTCCCTGACTTGTTTACGTTGGCAGACGTCGAACTACTCTCCCGGGCACGCTGCTCTGTGCGTCCCTGCGCACGTGCGCTATCATCTGCCGGCCTTGCATTACCACCTGGCGGAGCGTCTTGCTTGCGCGCGGTGTTGCCAGCTCCCCCTTCAGAGTCCCGTGGGTGAGCGGGAGGCTTCCCCTCCAACCCCCCTGGATCTATATGCTGTTCACGTCCGTGGCCTTGTTGATCGTTGTGGCGGTGATACCTCCCACCGTCCATGTGATCATGCGCCCTTGTCTTTGATTATGCCGGTACTGACCCCGGAACTGTTGTCGATGTTCATAATGTGTCTGTTCCTGACGGGCCTCATGAACAGGGTTCACATCCCCGTCACTCTCCTCATCACCAATCCGGTCCATCTCTCGCAGAACCCTACGCAGCTGTTCAATTGTATGGATCTCCTTGCCTACAAACATGCGCTGTATTGTGAGTGGTGTTTGTGAAAACACCAACATCACAATATCTGCCTCCTCTTACGGGTGGTCGTAAAACTTAGACCGCTCAGCTACCTGACTCAAATGATTTTCTAAGTTGCCAACTTGACAGGTACCCCTGTACAAGTCGGCCCTATCAGCACCCTGCCTTCTCGCGTCCCAATACTCGTTCAGGAACTCACGCCTGAACTCATCAAAACAGCTGATGTTACTTTCCCTCAGTTTGTACCAAATTTCGCACTTGCCAGTAACGGACTTTTTCGCAATTACCAGTTGTTCACTCTCCGTGCAGTCATTCATCTTGAAAACTCCTAGAGTTTTTCAACATGCCGTCTCGGGTGTTCACCTTTGTTAGCCTTGAACACCGGAATGTCACGCTCACGGTAACTCTGTCCAAAACGCAGTAAACACGTGGCGGTTCCCCCTCCATCAAAACACTTCCCTGCGGCTTCTGACCTTTAACCAATTCATCGATCTTTTTTCGGCATTCCTCCAGCTCACCGGCCAAAGTTTCCACAGCTGTGGCACACTGAGACCCTATCTGCTCACATTCTTCCCTGATGATCCGTTCACTATCTTTGTTCTCGATAACAACGTCAGATCTCAACTCCCCTAGCTTTACAATTTGGTTTGACAACTCTCCGCGACACTCAATAACAGCGCACTCAAGCGAAACATTACGGCTGTCAACCCGCTCGGCCAACTCACGTACGCTAACGGTGTGTGTAGCTACGGAATCAATTCTATTGCTGAACTCGGTCTGATCAATCTCTACCTGCTTTACCGTTTCACACAAACCCTCGTGCTCGGCCGCTATTTCTTCCTTCAGCATTTCATTTTCTTTTCTCCATTCTGCACGGATTTTCTCAGTGTTTTCCTTGTTCTCCTTTTGCCTTTCCAAACACATTTCCTCTCTCATTTCCCTCACAGTGTCTTTCATTGCCTCTCTGGCTTGCCCGAGCTCCTGCCTAAGTTCAGCCAAAAATTCGCGATTCTGCGCATTGATGATGCCCATCACAGCATTCAAATTTATGGTTCCCGGTGTACGTTGTGCCGTTCGAATAAATTCAATACTCGTGTCAAGATCCAAGGGGCTCATCTCATCCTCACCCCCCACGACAGCAATCTCCGGCTCCGTGACTAACAACTGGCTCCCGTGTAGGTCATCCATATTAACACGACTACAATGCGTGACATACAAAAACACACCAAAACGGGCAAAACAACAACGGTTCTGTTACAGTTTCACATACGCGAACGCAGTAGGTGTTAGGGCGAGACAAACAAAATACAATCTCATCGCAAGTGAACCTGCAGTTCATGCAATTTGCGCACACTTGTGGAACAGTGACACTAAACTCTAACGTGAAAGTAAACACGTCGCTAGAAAGGTAAAATTCTGCACATTTACAGTGCAAACAGAAACGGTACACACAAAAAGGAAAAACACCGTCATGCACATGAATTATTACGTTTTAGTGCAAGCAGGAAATTATCAGACAGACGCTTACGCGCTGTGCTGGGTGCATTTTCAGTGAAACAACATACAAAAAGAGGAACACTGACCCCGCACTTGCAAGACAAACAACCACAACCATAAATTCACCCACATGACGACTAGGCCGTCGCCGGAGCCGCTGCCCAGCTTACCTGCCTTTTCTCATCACGCTCTACCTTCTGCCTGGTAGGCGGGTGGCGTTGGAAGTTCTAGACGGTCTGGAAGGTCTGGTAGTCGTCGTCTGCGTGCCGTTTCCGTTCGCGTTTTCCATCGATCATTCCCGGTCCCCGGACGGTACTTCGATTCCCCTCCGATGCCACATGTTGCCGGCGCCAAAAATGTGGTGCGACAGACTACCCATCACGTTTGTGGAGCAAAAATATATGATGCCCCACTCGGCCCCACCTCACGGTGAATTACTGAATATGATCGGGACACACACACAGCTCCACGTAGCTCACGACTGAACACCAGTCGGTATGAAACACACTCGAATTTCTCAGGGAAAATAGTGGGTTCGAACCCTGAATGAATGAAGAGATGCATGCTACGGAACAGGAACTTGATTTTATTAAGCCCTTTTTTTTTGCACACGGTAGATGCAACACAGCGCGCGTGGCCGTCAGTAGATCGGCAAAGAAACAACAATCTGGATGCATCCAGAGCATCGTGCATCGGAAAACGCTACCGTTTTGGCAGGCCGGCATCTCAAAGAGTTCCCAACATGTTTAGGATTTACGTTGTTGCGCGAAAAACCATCTCACAGGAACACGAGACGAAATGATAGTGGTGCTGCGGCAAACCGAAGTTACGGTCTCGTAAAACTATGCAATAACAGCAACTCGCATCCTCTTCATCGTGTCTGCCGTTGCTACGGTACAGGGGACTCCACGAGAAAATAAATAATAAAAAGCTTAAGTCGTTGCGATTACTCAATTACCGACGCAGAGGCAGCTTCGCCTCGGACGCCAAGTCCAACAACCACCATACTTTCGCTTCACTCTTTCAGCCCCCGAAAACAAGTCCACTTAGCACAAGAGACATTCAACAACTGGGGCGAGGAAAAGGATGCCACCGGCCACCAAGATGGCGAGCGGAATCCCCCTCCTCTACTGTCTGCTAGGAACTCTTTTAAATGACCATGGTTAATTCGGGCCAAAACATACCTTATAAAATATACAAAAGAAAACTGACAACCAGTAAAACTGCACAGTGTGCTTATATTTATGAAACTTCACGCCAGGAATTAAATATTAAATAAACAAAATTGCCACCCTCGGCGGAGTGATACAACTGACAGAGGCCAGTTGTTTTCGTGGAAATGCGTCAGCACAGCACCCGCATTCCTAAGCCTTTGTTCAGCTCTCGGCTGGCGCCAGCCAGTCGCTCCCCCAGGCATCCAAACTAGGCTGATAAAGCTACTAAACTGAAAACTCGAATAAAAACTTTGCCCGAAATCTAATCAAAAAAACACAAGAGAGAAAAATGTTGGCGTTTTTGATTATCTTTAAACTGATACCCCACATGATGCCGCTACATTGATTTAATTTTACCGTTAAAATAACTGACCTCTGATTATTATGATTCAAACTGACTTATTAAATTACAAAAACAAAATCTCAATATAATAGTGAGCTTCCCTCGCAGTATTCCGTTTTAGCTAATAGGTTATTCATTTGAAATTCTTCCTTAGAAAAATTTACATAAATTAAAATGATATTTTTATATATTACCCGACTGCCACGCTTAAAGAAACAAAAATTACAATATTTTTACACATGTTTGTTCTCTTTCGTGATTACACGGTTTGCTCTTCTTGTTCCCTGGTGATCTATTAGGTACAGTTCACCACTTTTGTAGGGATTATTACTTTATCTAAATGTTATGTTGAAGAGAAAAAAAACTGATGTGACATTTCAGATACATAAAACACTCAAAGCACAAATACACACAAAAATGGGAGGACAATCACCAGGCTCCTTGGAGTGCAGAGCCGGGCAGCGGCTCTTTACCATGGGCCACAACTAGGTCCATCCTAGTTGCCCCAAATCCCCGGCCTACACCTCAATATGTGGCTGAGAGTTGGTCTTAACACTTTGGCAGCTGTATGTTGTACACTGACATGCCTTCTGCGGTCTCAAATCTCCGAAAACAACAAAATTAAGTTCTATTATCGTCAATTACAATTTTAAAAAAATGAACCCAGGCGCATACTCCTACTTAAAGCAAAAGGATGGTCTGGTGAGGCCAGTTACTTTACACAACAATGAAACATTTGCTGTTCATGAGGATTGATCAGTGTCTCTCAATACCAACCTGAGAGGGCCATGACAGTTCTCAACTCTGCTTTCACAATGTCAAGGATGTTCTTGACTCCTTGTTGGCCACTGTGTGCCAGCCCCCAGAGTGCCGGGCGGCCCAGGAACACCATCTTCGCTCCGAGGGCCAAGGCTTTGAACACGTCTGTGCCCTGCCTCACTCCACCATCCAAGTATACCTCAACCCTGCCACCAACTGCTTTCACCACCTCCGGCAGAGCCTCTATCTGAAATGTCCATTCCCAGCACCCTGGATTATAACTACAATAGAACTTTCTTGATAAGTCACCCTTTTATGTCCGTATTTATGACTGTTATCATCGTAAATGAGTGGAAGTTAGAACTAGTTAATAAATAACCAGTCACATTTTAAAACCACATGTACTTATGTGTGACAAAATTATTTAATTGTAAACAGGGCCAAAAATAATGCAAATAATAAATATTCAAATTAAAACACCAGGTCATCTCTTATTTTGGCTTCAATATAACTTATTAGCTGCAAATACTTCTAACGTATCTACTCACAGCTGCTGGTACCTCATCTAGCTGCCTGCCACCATGATTGGAAACAAAGATGGCCGAGACTCCAGACTCCACTGCTATCCTTGCGTCTTCAGCTGTCAGTACACCCTTTACTGCTATTGGCAGAGTGGTGATACTGCAACACAACTGCTGAATTTCTGACCAAAAACTCTCCGAACAAAACAAATATAATGTATAAATAAATAAGCTGGATGTATATTATATTAATTTTATTAAATTTGACCACTATCCCTTAAATAGCTGCCTTTATTACAGTCATATAGGAACAGTATATTAAGGATGTTACCATATACTATGCTTCTTAGGAGAAATGTTATGATTATGGTGCTAAAATACAGTAACTGCAAACTCATTGCACTCTAGAACTAGTAAGAATCTAGTACTGGGTTACCTTATACCTTCAAATATACTGTTACTAGTATTAACAAAGGCTATTAAAAATTGATACTATTTGCAGCAAACTAATAATAATACATAAACCAGACACAAGAGACAAGTAAAACAAGATAAACAAAATTACAGGCATAAATTAGGTTATGAAGAATTACACACTTTCAGAGGATTCAGTTTGGGCAGAATGAAGCAACATAAATATTGGCAAACTCGACTGTCACCTTTTCAGCCACCTGATGTCTTTCCAAGTCAGTGCTTGATCATATAAGCTGTTCACATATTCCTGGAGTCCAACAGCACCTGATGTGTGAGCCATGTCTTCACTGAAGTTCGCTAACCTACCAGTAGAGAATAACTAGTTATTGGAGGCAACTGTTGTCTTAATAGTTGTTCAGTCTACTTTCAAATAGGTTACTGAAATAAAACATCTCATTATGCTGGTTATAAGGCTTTGTATGTTTGGTCCCTTAAACTGTTTTGTAACAAGAAATTACCCTCTTGTTAGGAATTCCCTTTTATAAAGTACACATTTTTGAGTCCCTTCATAAATGTTTTGTCAGGGTTCTGCTGTATTTAAAAATGCCTGTAATGTGAATAAAAAACAATATTTACAATAGCAACAACTTGAGGTCAAAGTCACAACAATTTAGCCTTATCTGCTGCATCCGCCCAGCTACTATGCCGCCTGTGACAATATGTGCGCAGCAGCCGCCCAATTTCGCGCATGCAGCGCTCGACAGGGTTGCTTTGTGGGTGACGGACAGAGGAATACACCTTGTGCGATTAATTGCAGGATTGTGCCCGACCGCCAATCTCCCGTTGAGCACATTCCATGAGGCCAGGTATATAAGTACTACAGATTTCTGTAAGGAGTTTTGGCAAGTTCCACTGCATCCTGACGACCGTAAGTGCACTGCATTTTTATACCGTGGCAGGAGCCATCAGTTTTTCGTTCTGCCGTTTGGCCTCACAAATAGTGTGGGCGAATTTTGCCTTTGACGGCACACATTGATGTGTTGTCATGGCTTTTTGAGCGTTTGAGGACGGTCGAACTGACCCTTAAGTTGAGCAAGTCGTTGTTTTTGCTGAGCGAGGTGAGGTTCTTGGGGTTTGTTCTAGACGCAGTAAGTGTCAGGCCAGACCCAGCTAAAGTAGAGCTGATCCACGATTTTCCTGTACCTGGTAATGTGAAGGAATTGCGTGATTTCCTTGGATTGTGTAATTTTTACCGGAGGTTACCTGAACACTTTGCTACTGCAGTTGCCCCTTTGTTAGAGCTGTTAAAAAAGGGAAAGACATGGAACTGGACCACAGAATGCCAAAGCAGTTTTGTGGAGGCCAAAATGTTGTTCACGAGCGAGTGTACGGTGTTGCGCCCTGATTTTAGCCTAAGGTTTTTTATGTATGCTGATGCGTCGGGCTATGGCCTGGGCATTAAGGTGGTGCAGAAAAGGAACGATGGTGAGGAAGAGCTGATCACATTTTCCAGTCAATCTCTGACAACCGCAGAGCGTGCATACACAGTTACGGAACATGAGTGTTTGGCAGTAGTGTGGGGTTTGAGCAAGTGGCGGAACCTGTTATTAGGGCATAAGGTGACAATTCTCTCTGACCACCACAGTTTGATGTTCCTCCAGTCGTGTCGGTTGATGGGAAGCAGGCTAACACGGTGGTGCTTAGCGCTGCAGGAATATGACTGACGTGCAGTACGTGACGGGGCGTGCCAACAGCAACGCGGATCTGCTGAGCCGGGTAGTGCTAGAGGATGGCAGCGTTTTGGTGGAAGATAAGCCTATGATGCGGCCGGTGATTGCTAGAGTTGAAGTGGAACAGGATGTAGAGTTGGTAGCCAAGTTCCAGAATATCGCTGTGGCTCAGAGGGCCGATGACGTGTGGGGTAACGTGTTTGGTGTGTTGGAGGACCCGGAAGCGAACATGGCGGACGTTGCCATATTTAAGATTTTTGGTTGGTATTGCGTTAGCGGTGGTGTGCTATTCCGCAAAGCAGGATAGGGCGTGACAGAATGGAGGATATGTGTGCCTAAGGCCTGGGTCCCAGACTTGGTGATGCATGTGCACCGGTCTACAGGGCATTTTGGCGAGAAAAAAACCTTCTGGCTATTGCAGTCAAGCTATTATTGGAGCGGTATGTCGAGATGCGTGAGAAAACTTGTGAGCTGTTGCGAGCTATGCCAGCTGGCCAAGTTCCCAAACCGGAACTGGGAAGGGCCATGGTAGGCCATAATTCCTGAAGGCCCTTTGGATTTGTTCGCGGCGGATTTGTACGGGCCGTTGCCCAGGTCCAGGGGCAGCGTCCGTTATTTGTAAGTCGTCCTTGACGTTTTCACGAAGTTGGTTAAGTGCTATACACTTAAGTAGGGCTACCACGTCTGCATGTGTGAACAGGATGTTGGTGGACCACTTCCCGCAGTTTGGGAAACCCAGGTGCATTTTGAGTGACCACGGGACTCAATTTATGGCTGATGAATGGCATTGGGAAATGTTGTGGGCAGGCATGGACATAATGTATTCCTCTGTCCGTCACCCGCAAAGCAACCCTGTCGAGCACTGCATGTGCGAAATTGGCGGTGCACATGTTGCCACAGGCGGCATAGTAGCTGGGCGGATGCCGTTCCCTTGGTTAACGAGTTCCTTAATATCCACATACACAGCAGTACGGGATTCGCCCCGATTGAGCTGACAGAGGGCACGGTCATGAGGGAAGCATTAGCTGCGACTCTTGTGTTCCTACCTGAGGTAGTACGAACGGGGGAGGAAAAGTTGGAGAGTGTAAGCAGCAAGCTGAATGAGGAGGCAGAAAGGAGAAGTCGGCGTCAGACGGCAGCCAAGCAACATTTCAGAGTAGGGGATTTGGTTTTGTTGAGGGTGGCGGAACGAAGCCAATTTATCTCTGGTGAAACAGAGAAGCTGTTTTTGCTCTACGACGGCCCGTTCGCCATCTCTAGGTCGGTTGAACCTAATGTTTGGGAGCTGACTCAGGTTGGTGGTGACCGGAGTGTGAAGGGAACATATAACTCCCATTTGTTAAAGCCCTTCATGCGCTGGGAGGAGCAGGTCGACTGGGATACGGTGTAACTAAACATGAGTCATGAGCGAAGGTTTTTTTCTCTCTTTCTTGTGTTTATGGAGAACACGTGCGAACACGTGGTACGGCATGGCGCCATGGGTCATTACTACTGACGCTGCCTGTAACTGGACAAGCATTGTACATATTGAGTTGGACAACAAACCTGAGAAATTTTCTGTTGTTGAATCAGTTGTTTGATTGTAAATGAAGATGTTTATTTAGCAACATATTAGTTTTTCTATTTTACTGTACTTTAATATAATAATATAGGTAAAATAATTAGGTATGGTATAAAAATAAAAATAAAGGAGAAATGATAATAATATTAATAGGGTTTGAGGAGCTGATGAATTGTGCATGAAAGGTCATTATTTTCTTTTTTTAACTTTTGCACAGTTTGTATACAAATAATTTCGGACATGTATGTTTTGATACCATAAAGATAAGAGTAGAACCCCAGGTGAAACTATTGCACCACGCTAAAGTTTTTTCAGTGTAACTAGGCTTGAATAGTTTGTTACATCTACCCATTGTGGGAAGAATAGATTTGTTTGTATTTTCTCTCTGTCTCCTCTTGGTACAATTTGTGTTTCTTTATATTGTCATATTTGTCAAGCCTGCGTGCATTGTAACTTTTATGAAGTTGTTTTTTTCTTCTTTCTTTTCTCTGAAAGGATATGTCAACGTTACTATGTGTTGTGTGTGAATAAGGTTACCCGAGCCTCGGACGAAATGAAGGGTTCAGGGACGAACCTAAAAACCCGCCCAGACGACTGGATGCTTGTTTCAAAGATCAATATTGACCTATACCGGCAGAAACTTTGCTTTGTTTGTTTAGAGAAAGATTTGCCCAAGCTTTGTTTGTCAAATCTTTCTGGGGGGTTGTAAAGTACTTTGCCATCCCACCCCAACTTATTCCAAATTTATTTTATTTTTATTTCCTCCTCTTCACAGCGGTGCTGGATTTTTGGCTGTAATCATTTATATTAATTCTTGTTAAAGGTAGTATTTTGGTTCTTTAATGATCTAGAAGTAGAACCCACTACGTCAATATAGGCCTAGAAACCCTGGATCCTTGACTGAGTTTTTTTTTAGGTACTTTGGTTTGCAACATGAGGTAACTGGTATAATTTTATTTTCCTTTTTGTTTCGAAGTCGCCCGGTATTATTATTTCTGTGCCCATCCTCCCTTAATAAAAACGTGTGTTAAGTGTCATTTCGTGCGAAGCAACGATTATGTGTTGTGATTCGACGTCATAAATGAAGCAATAGAGTATGGTTTCAAGGTACAGGCAATGTAGGCAGAGAAGCCAGTAGTCTGGACATCTTCAAGAGATATGTCACCACTAAATTGTATTTATTCATTCCTGTATATTCTATCACGATGGGCCGAACCGCTTAATGTTATTTTAATATGAATTAGAAAGAGTGCTGTTGAGTAGTAAGAGTATCCAGAGCCGTAGGAAAATATTGCACTGCCATACATGTTTGCAAGTTAGAATTTAATCAAGTTGAATCGCCCGGCGCACGATTGACGTCACTACTGTATACCAACTGAAGTAGCACCGACGGGTGCAGGCATTTACATGCCAGAGATGGTTAATTTGTGAATTTTATGGTAACTTTGTGTGTAAGTTTATTTGTAACTAGCTGTCCCGTTGCGGCTTCGCCCGCGTGTACTATAGAAAAGAGTAACTAACTTTTAGTTACGTGTTAATTGATGGTGATACTATGTTCTGTATTATACTATATTCACTGTTTATCTTTAAAACATCAAATACAAACAGATTTGTCCAGTCCACTGCGCTAAGCGTACTTTATTTGCAGAACTTCTTTTTTTAATTCATCTTTATTTCTCTATAAAACAGTTGCCCGGCTGCGGCTTCCACCGCAAAACAGCTGCCTGGCATTTAACAGCTAGCGTACTCAATAACAGTTTAAAGAGCGCACGCAACATGCGTGATTCCCATCGCAAAGTCTTGCACGGGATACGAACCCTTAACCCCACCCCTCCCACACCCCAAACTTTATACAATACATGAGTTGTCAGCGAGTGTTTTCCTCGCTTTTTTTTTTCGCGGTCGCAAATCAGATAAAAATAATCCTTGATGCGGATTATATATCATGCTAAAATTTCAGCTCGATCGGTGCAGAACTTTTTGAGTTTTTGAAGCGTACACAAACCAAAATAACATTTTTATATATAGATTGTATTTGTTTAAGTAATATAAACTTAATTTTGAAAGGATATTACTGTTCTAGAAATAAGCTGGATACTCTAGTAGGAATTCAGAGTATGCCCTGGGTATGTAAGGTTGGCCATTCTGGTAAGTTTCCGGCCGGAGGTGGCAGCCATAGTGCTGGACCACGAGGTCCTTCTTAAGGTGTGAGAAGCGATAGAGGACGGACGTGTCTCGGCGTGGCCCAGGCCGTCGAATGGTTAGGCAGCGTGGAATTGCAGTAATTTTGATTGTGTGGTTATCTCCGAGTAGATGCTGAAATACAATGCATTCCAACAGTGGAGAAACTTTATTTTATTTGCTCTCGTTGCCATCGGTCGAGCCCATCGTTTTTTTTACTCTGAACTGTATTACCAATAGCACGTGGTGCTATTGTTTTCCTTGTGGAAGTAAATGATGTCTGAATAAATGCTGTTTTATTTAGTTCGCTCAAAACCGACTTTAATGTGTGTGTGATCTTTTGATGTTAGCGACCAGTCATTATTTTGTTTTCGTTCACCGCACGAACCCGCCCTAGCCCGAATGAAAGATAAAGAGTGCTCATTCTACTAACTGAGAGGACATCTGTCATTATTATTTTACTACAATCTGCTATTACGTCCTGCAATTTGGCCGTGGTGTATATTGATATGTGTGTTAGCTACAGACATGAGGCTGTGAAAAGCACTACTTGGCGGGCTTTCATACAGCAGTGTACCACCACAGGACGACTCCATTCCTTCTAGAAGTGTCACTGATAATCTCTACGTCCATTTCACCCAATAAAATTAAATTTAAAATTGGGTTTTCGTTATCATGTCCACAAGTATTTTTAAAAAATTATACAGTACAAATTTGTTCTTCCTGCAACAAACATCTTGATACGGGCATTCCTATTTATGGTTATTGATAAAAGAAATGAATTAAAACAGGTTTAGCAATACAAGTAAAAAACATTGTTATATATATATATACATATATATATACATATATATATATACATATATATATATACATATACATATATATATATATATATATATATATATATATATATATATATATATATATATATATATATATATATATATATATATATA
>PNEQ01002140.1:29745-42928 GCA_003012365.1 Medauroidea extradentata | reverse complement strand
TATATATATATATATATATATATATATATATATATATATATATATATATATATATATATATATATATATGATGCTAACATTTACTGATGGGCTATTTGTGTGAAAAGAATTGCACATTTTGTGTATAGAAAAATATTTTTTTGTCATTGTAAATGATTTGTCAATAACTGCAATAAGTGATATGAAATTTGGTTCATCTGGGCCAGTTTTGGAAGTAGTGAGGAAAAAAAACACACACACCCAGACACGACACGCACACACATATATTTGTCTGTCAGTTTTTGAAAATTGGGGAAAGGAAACTTTAAATACTGCAAAGACAAAAATTTTAAGGTTGCTTCAGTTTAAGGTTTTTGAAATTTTTTTTTTATTTTACATGAGAAAGGATGTTTGATAACCATTATACTAATGTTTGTGTTGAAATTATGAGTACACTACTGTATTACTCACACGCCAAAAAATTTTGGATGTGCAATATTGTTCACGAATATCAATAATTTTAAGTACTCCTTAAATTAATTATTAAAAAAAATTGTTTCAAGCCCTCATCCAGATCATTTACGCTGACATGAGCCCTTTTTCGATGCATATGAGCCCACATCAAAGAAAAATAATGAATACCACTTTTTCAAAGGGCTTATACTATGTAAACTATGAAACACAAGACATCCTCCAACACAAAATATTTGTTTATGTCATTTGGATTTGGGCTTTTCCTAAGACTGAAACACACAACCATAATAACTTGTACACAAATGGGCAATTAACCTCTAACTCTTAAAATGCTAAAAAGTAATTTTCCCGAAAAAGTGGACAAGTGCCCTTATCCACAGCAACCCTTGAAAATATATAAAACAAATTGGCAGAAATGAAATAAACTAGAAATTGTACTCTACTTAAGTATATTGCTATTTATTTTCTGTGCAGCTGAAATTCTTAAAAATTTCATACAGTAGTGAAAAACAAATTCCAACATAACGAGTGGCTGTCAACCACAAATTAAAACTGTTTGATGGTGGTTAAGTCAAGAAAATGATGTAGCATGTTATGCTATGTAAGTGGAGAGAGTCATGATCATGCATGTATGAAAGCAGGAACCAAGGTTGGGCACTTTAAGCCAAGCCGAAAAGCTTGAGCACATTGTGCATGCACGTGCTGTCATTAGCATACAAAATAAAAAAAATTACACATTACTGGAGTTAACATATCTCACTCTTCCCTTGAAGGAAAAGTATGAGAGCGAAAAATTAAATTTGACAAGCTATATGATGATAGGGATACAAATTATGTCAATTTAAGAGCATTGTGATACATTTCCTACATTAGAATAGAGAAAGTGTATCATCAGTTTTATCATGTTTCTTAGTTGTATTTTTAATATAGTGGTGTGGAGTTGTGCAGTTGTGAGGCCAAAGTGAGAAAAAAAATACAGAATTTCCAATGCCAAGTAGGCATTAGAATTAGGGAATTTTCTAACATTCTTTTAGGTGAACTTGTCTGCAGTCCAAGACATCACCACTCTGTACTGAATTGCTTGTCATCATGTATAGTTATCATATTCTACAAACTAATGTAAAATGTCACAGACTTAGGCATAACAGAACTTAATAAATGCAATGTTTTTACCTTAACTGTATTTATACCTTGATAGCACTCTCAATTTTAATTGTTATCAATGAAATGTGGTATTGTAATAAAAAGTTTGGCTCAGTGCTGATCATTCTGATAACAAAGCTGTAAGTACTAAATTATTCCATATAATGAAATACATTGGCTGCATTTCTCAAAACGACCTTACATAGTTAATGTATTGTAGTTTGTGTACGTCAATTTGTATATAAATTATAAACAATTTTAAAACAAAATTAACTTAAGAAAGCTATAGCATAATGCATATGAATCGACAATCGGGAACAGTAAATGTATGCCAAAATTATATTTTTGATAATCCTTATCACATGTTATTATTCAATATATACCTTTATAGCAAATACACAACGGTTGCAGTACATGAGACCAACCTTGTCATATTATTTAAACTAATTATACTACATATATCCCAAAAAAGACAAACTGAACAGTAACATGAGCTAAGAATAGTTAGTATTTTCCATACTTCCTAAATATACTTATCTCTATTATGAAAACATTTAAATAGGAACTAGTATTGTACATTGCTCAAACAGTTTAAGGCTAGTTAATTAAGGCCATCAGGAATGGCATTCATGTTCTATAGTAGGTCTAATACCTGAGAAAATTGTATGTTACAGCTGTGTCAGAAAATGTTGCCTCTAGCTACCTAATAGCTCAGAAAATGAAGATTACTTACAAGTTTATACTGTACCTCAACACAAATTTGTTAAGTACATGAAGTTTGACAAACTTTCCACATAGAAAACAAAACATACAATTTAAATACAGTAAAGCTCACTTAAGATGTTACAGTATTATAGGTTGTCTCACAAGATGTGTTTAAAATATTAACTAAGTCTTTTTCTCCATAAGATGTGTTATAAACTTGTATTTAAAATGTTGCTTAATTTTCACATTTTACGTTTGCCCTACATAAAAAAATGCATTTTACGTACTTTAATAATATATTATAAATGGTAAATGCCAAGAAGAGTCACTGGCATGGTTGTTACTGTAAAGTGTCTGCATACACATAATTGATAGTAGCTGTAATGTCATCATGAATTCTGTCTGTACTCACAAAGTGAGCACATTTAGTTGGGAATCAAAACCTTAATTACTAGCTGGTTGGCAAGTGTGCATGTTGAATTATGAGGCGAGGCCGCTTGTTTACCATTTTTTGTGTGTGCTTATTTTCATGTAAGACTACAATAAAACTGTTTTTGTAAATAAAATTCTAAAAATTACCAAGTAACTCCATAATTATATGTAACAGTGCATGATGGCAGCTGTAAATAAGTTTGAACTAGATTACTGGAGCTATTGTTCCAAGCATAGCACACACTCTCTGCACCACCTACAACTATGGATAGTATCATGTCGCTGATAAAATTCATGCTTCCGCTAACGTATTAAAAGGCTTCAAATAATTTGTGACTAATAAAAAACTACAGCCTGCATCATTCAAATAAAACTTGACACTGTGTATTATGCTACTTTAAATGGATTATGGGCTTGGTTAAGTACAGTATTTCAATTGTGTGGTTTGAATTTCTGTGGCAACTTTTCTGTGATGTGCACTACACAAGTACTTTTATTATCATTTTAAAAGGATATTTTTAAAATAGTGGTTGTCATGTTACGAGTCAGTTCGTAAGTAAATTAATTTTAATACAACACTATTAAGTTTTTATTTTTCCATGTCTTTTTGGTAGGACTTAACTTTGATGAGAAGTTCTTGTCAGGTGGTCCTTTACAAAACATCAAGCAAGTTTTACTGTAACACAGTCTATTTACAAAAAAAAAATGTTAAATTTGTGTATTTACAAAAATACATCTTTGTATTTCCACTATTTTAACACAAAATCAATTGGGTTGGACATATACAAAAGATAATTTTAGTAATAAAATTATATTTTACCTCTATGTGCAAAGATATGAATTCTAAAAACATCTCTTAGCTAATTTTATTGGTAGACCATCAATGCAATCACAGACAAATAAGAATTTTGAAGTAACTTTTGTCCGTGATTTAATTCTGAACATTTAGCCATGGTAGGGCATACAATATGAAAAGGCAGAAGGTTTAAAAACTACTCTAAAAACAACATTTTTTTTTTCATTCACTTAGTTTAAGGAACAGATATTGTTAAATTTTAAATAATTTAAGTTTTGTCAATCTAGAAGTTAAATTAACAAAAACATTTCATTATTGCAATACTTAGTCTTTCCAGAAAGTTATATACTACTCCCCATCATGGCCAAATGTATAAGTTACACCAAAACAGTAAAAAAAAATCAGCAGATGTTCCATATTAAATTAGACTGACTCAATGTCCATACCACACAAAGCAATAAATAAACATATTTATACAAACGCACTTTGGTGAAACACTGGCTAAACCTCTGACAATACAAATAATTACCAGGCTAAAGTACATTTTGCTACTTAGCTGCAATACACCTTACAATTCAATATGATATGCTTAAATTAGTCGTGGTTTTACTTTTCTCTTTACATTCACTGCTTCTACTAACACAACATCATTTACACCATGATCACTAGAAGCACTGTGTCTCACAATATTACTTCCACGTGTCCCTGCATTGTTTCCTTGCCTTCCTCCATGTGGTCCTCCTATTTTTGTAAATTTTAATGCTCTACGAATAAACTTATTCATTACTGGGAATATTTTTTGCTGGTGATAGTAAATCAAAAACAGTACTGTCATCAATGGGATGAAATAATATGAACAGTGGCCTATGTTAACATCACCGTGTCTACGAATTGGCTGAAAAACTAATTTTAAATGCTTGAATGAAGAATTTGCCTTAAAATGAACTGTATCACTTGTACGATTGTACGACTTTGGTGATAACGACGACTCAAGGTGAACGAAATATCCACGATTGTCGAAAGGTACAGGGGGAAATACAATAAGTGGTCCTTTATTGCTTCTAGCAAGTGAGGCTTTCCCATATGCAGCTTCTATTTTAAGTGTGTGTATGGGCATATCAGGAGAATCTTCTCTGCACAGTTTTGCAGTCAAAGTGTGCAAATGCTCCATATCAGAAGACTTGATTTGTGCAGAAACATCCATCTGCTTTATGGCATGAATGGCAATAAGCTTTATTCCAAAAATATCACCATCTGTAGCCTAAAAAAAAGACCAATAAAATAATTTTGCACAAATTAGACAAATATGCTAATATAAAAAAGTTAATTTTAGCACATATGGTTTGTATCATTAGGGGCAGTGGTGGTCGAGATGTCAGACCACTTGCCTCCCAACTATGTGATTCGGGTTCAATCCCTGGCAGGTTAAGTCCAGGATTTTCCGTACGTGGGAAATGTAGTGGACGTTGCCATTGGCCAGCAGGTTTTCTCAGGTAAATCCTGTGTCCCCCGCCTCTCATTCTGTTGGTGCTCCACACTCATCCCACATTCACCTCATCCAGTCTTTGGGCCAGATGGGCGACATGCATGTGCCGCTAGTCGAGCAGCTGATCCAAACTTCTCTCATTCAGTGTGACCCAGCCCAAAGTGGATTTTCATAAAGTTTGTATCAACACTGTATGACTTACCAGTGACAGAGACGTAATTACAGTTGTTTTTGTGTGGGGAAAGGGAGGAAGGGGGAGAAGAGATAATACTGCAAATGTTGTAAGAATCTGAAAATTTTTGTAGACACACTATGTTCGTACTAGGGTGTGAGTAAAACTAAGTGTGAAGCACTATGGATTAATAGGAGCCAACTAAACAATGCACATCACAAGTTTCAAAATAAGAGTTGCAAAAATTTTATTAATTTTTTTTTTTTGGAAAACAATACGAAATTCCATGATCCACGCAAAATCTCTTACTTTGGATATTATCACTGAAAAGTCTTTAAAAAGGAATACTTGCAGATATCATGCTATCAACATTTCAAAATGGCAACAATGCACTACCAAAATACAAAATCAAATTTACAGTAGCCATTGATAATGACACCACTGAACAATACTGTGCAAACTATTAAACCTACAGCAAAAATATTAGATTTACTATATTTAGAATACTATCACTTTTTGACACAGCAGTTTTTAAGAATGTTGCTTTAATATTTGAAGATACAATTCAGACTGAAATGTCCAAAAACACACTCAAATTTAATTACATTCACTGCTTAAGGCAACACATTAATCCTCATGGAATTTACTAATGAATAAAACATTATACACAGATTATACAATAGCTTAGATCTGTTTCGAGTAAAATTACATTTACTAATATATAGTTGCAAAAATAGCTACAAAAACTATTACAACTAAATCATACAATTTTTATATTTAGTACATTTTTTAACATAATCTACGAACAGTGACGAATATCTGTTCATATGAATATGATGTTAAACTGCTGTGCATGAGATGCAACCAGAATCTATTGTTTATTTTTATTACTACTGAACAATTTGATGCAATTTCTTCCAGAATTGTGTGATGAATTTTTATCATCGCTATTTAATAGATTTTTTTTTTTAAAACATTGATACCATGATTGACCAGACTCCCTATCATTTTAATTGAAACAGGTCATATGTCTCACATACAATTAAATTAGCATCCCACAATTTAAATTTTCCCACCATCATTGTGTTTCTTTAAATGACATAAATAAGAGGTTTTACTGTATTTGCCATAACCAAGAGAACTGATCAATAATTTAACATAAACCAAATTTACCACTTCTTATACTTATATTTACCTTGACTGCAATGTGATTTGGGGTAACTCTTTGCACATGCAGATTAATTTGTCGCCCATGCTTCATACGGACATGATAGTTACACTGAAACATATCGAAAAACAATTAAGGTTATTACTAGTACAAGCAAACAAGATTAATTAAAACAGAAAAACAAATTTGTACACAAAAAGGACTAGATACATTTGCAAATCAACAGGTGTTGTTCTTAAGTGATTCAACAATAGTTCCTTTGGTAGATAAAGAAATTAAAAAGTAAAGAAATCACAGTCAATGTGAGAGAATTAACTTTATTAAATTGTAAAATATAAATATATTTCAAAGAACAACACAATTGTGTACTGTAATACATGAGTTTACACGACTTCACAAGTCAACATAAATGTTTCTATTATATTATTGGCTTCTAAGAGTTAAAACACAAGTTACACACTTTCATGGCATCTATTATCTTAACTAATACCTTATAGTGATCATTACATTAGTACATAAAAACCAATTTTCTGAACGACCTAATCAAAAAGTTGCCTCGCTAGTAGTACTACAGTTAACTGGACTTACATTTCTACCAGTACGTAAGAGGAGTTCATAGAATTGGTGAAAAAAATTGGAAGTGTGTTTCAACGTCATTCATATGTCGAGAGACTGCCACTCTCCAGCATATAGTCCAGGGCTGCCGTTTTCACTGATTTTATCAGTTTTTGCGGATATTTAGAGGTTAAAACGGATTCGCGGACAAAGCTCTTAATTCCGTGGATATTTCAACTTTTTAGTACCTATTTACTTAAAATCATGTGCAAGTAAACGTAATTCAATCACATTTTCCTCGGAACTGCAAACGCGAAACGGAAAATAACAATCCCTCCTCAAAACTGCAAACGGTAAACACGCTCTGTAAACATCAAGCCGCCATGTCAACTGACTGTTTAATTTCAGGTTAGCCAACAGTGAATTTTTCATTCCAACAACCAAAGCGCTATACGTGTATCGATTCTGATGCGAGAATCGATAGATCATATCAATCCGAGAGTCGAAAGGGACAGTCGCAACAAGCATTTTCTGCATGCTCCTTGATTTTCTGGCCGCAATATGAAATGATTCGGGGCCACGGGTTTCGAGTCGTATGTTGAGAAACACTCAACGGTATTGTAATAGGAAATTGTGACATCAGTTGCTTTGAATTCTTTGAATAACTTTTTATTTTAAATGTGTTTGTTATTCGCCCATTAGCTAGCAACAGTATTTTGAAAAATGGAGAAGAAACTAAAGATATCTCATGAACGGTCAGCCTATAGGCAGAAATATAAACATGATTGGGAATCAGAACATAAGTGGTTAAAGCAAGGAAAAGACGAGTACCACGCTGTGTGTAAATGTTGTAATTCCAAGTTTGACATCGCCAAAGGGGGCCTAAAGGGCTTACGGCGGCATGAAACGAGAGATTACCACAAAAAAAATTTCGCTTCTGGCAGTAGCAGCAGCAGCAGCTCAATGATGAATTTTGTAACAAAACATAATCATGGAGTCGCCGACGCTGAACTGCGCTGGGTGAATTTCATATGCGAAAATAATTTGCCAGTTAAACTGAGTGATGGCTTTTCTAAATTAGCAGCCCAAATGTTCCCAGATAGTGACAGCGCCAAGAGCTTCAGTTGTAGCCGTACTAAAACGAGCCCAATTACAGGGTGGCTAGAGAGTTCCTGCCAAAAAATTCCCTGACATTTCCTTGAAATTTGTATAGCTGCAATATTTTACTGTAACAAATTCAATTTTTTTTTTCTGAAAAATATTTGACCAGAAATCACAACCAAATGTAAATTAAATCTGATTTTAAAATGCCTTAAATTAAATCATAACATTACTCACCAAATTATTGCTTGTGATGACATCAAATAACTCATCACAGGTACAGAATTCGGTGCTGTACTTGTGTTAACAAATATCATGTTCACAAAACAAGTCAAATTTTAAAATAAAGTACACATAGTTTCACCTAATCTCACAAAAAATATAAGCCTAATCAAAACTATTATGTCTGCATATTACCATCACATAAGTCATCTCATGTACAATATATATACATTTAGAAGAAACATTTAAACTCTTCAGACCAAGCATCAAGTTTATTTTGAACAATCATTCATCATAATATCACTTTGAAATTTTCTACTTTGTACGTTATTTTTCCCAGTGTAACCAACGTAAAATCCTAATATTTAAATGAAGACAATAAAATGAAAAGTCAGTCGGTACGCCATGAGCTTTATATCAACCAGAATGTTATATTTTTTTATGTAGATGAATGAATCAAATTACTGTGTAAAAATTACAACCAACAAATCAAGATTTCAACTAAATTCCCTGCATAATGCATAATCCCCTGAGATTTCCCTGTTTTCCCTGACACACCAAATTTTCCTGACATTTTCAAGTTTTCCCTGTTTTCCCTGCCTGTAGCCACCCTGAATTATTACACAAGTCCTTGGTTCATGTGCAGAGGAGGAAATTGTCACCAACATGAGAAAATCTCCATTTACTCTACTAATTGATGAGAGTACAGATGTTTCTGTCATCAGACAAGTAGTGGTAATGGCTAGAATTTTCACAACACAAGTTGAAACATACCTTTACAAAGTTGTTGCACTTAGTGGAAAAGCAAGTAGTGAGAACCTGTTTAATGTTGTCAACAATTCCTTTGAATAAGACAACATTCCTTTGCAGAACTGTATTAGCATGTCGTCAGATGGCGCCAAGTCAATGGTGGGCGAATTTAATTCTGTTTTGTCACACATTCGAGGCAAACAAGAAAATGTGTGGTTCCTTCATTGCACTTGTCACGTAGCCCACTTGGCTGCATCTCACGCATGCAGTGAACAGCCAGACCTTTGTGAACAACTAACCCGAGATGTATATACATACTTCAAAATGTCTGGCAAAAGGCAAGATGAGTTTAGGAGCATTCATCAGTTACTTGATGTTCCTGAGCATAAAATACTACGCCCATGTTTTACCAGGTGGCTTGCAATGCTGCAGTGTGTTGATCGCCTTCTGGAACAATGGTCAGCACTTCAAGAATATTTTGATTCAAAAATTGAAGACACAAAATTTAATTTGGAATCTGTACAGTGCATCAAGAAAACCTTGCATTCAAAGTCAGCAAAGCTGTATTTTCTGTTTGTAAGTGCAACCCTACCATGTTTCTTGAAATTTAATCTTTTATTTCAACAGGAACGTCCTTATTTCCACAAATTATACTCTGAAATGAGTGTCTTGCTACGCCAGTTCACTGCTAGTTTTGTCCAGTTCAGTGCAATTCAACAAGTACCTGATATAACAGTTGTTGACTTTGGAAGGCAAAACCAACTTCCAAACACAGGAATCTTCATTGGTCATGCCACCCGAACACATTTGGAAAATACTGAAATAAGCTTACAAGAAGAAACCGAGTTTTTCAATTGTGTTCGTAAGTTTTATGAGATGGGTATAAAAGAGTTGCATCGTCTTCTCCCACTCAAGAATGACGTTTTGAAAAACATTGACATTTTTGATCCAGCTAAACAGCAGTCTGGAGAATGGGTAAAAGTGGAAAACTTAGCCAAAGCATTTCTGAATATCATCACAAGCAATGAATATGACGAATTGAATTCTGAATTTGTTGCATATTCACTATGGGATCTGCCAGCAGAATTGAGAATTGCTTAGTCATGTGAGCCTGACACTTATTGGCATAAAGTCTCACAATGTGAAATAGATGGGAAACCATGTCTCCCAGTGCTCTGTAAACTTGCGAAGGCAATGCTTATCCTCCCACACAGCAATGCAGGGGTGGAAAGGATATTTAGCAAGCTCAACCTTATCAAGACAGCGCACAGATCATCTCTTGAATTGCCAATGCTCAATGCTTTGTTGCACATCTCTTCTAGGAAGAACATGGCAGAATTGCCAACAGGAGAAATGTGGAATAGGGCAAAACATCTGAAAAAGTGATATTTAACTACTGCCAGTGGTGAAGAATGTGTAATTACTTGTATCAATTGTTTAAAATTTGTGATATTTTGATTGAAGTACAATCAAGTACATTATGATTAAGTAATTTTCATACAAATTGCATACTTGAAAAATTTTTTTTGTACAGGATTTTTACAGGATATTTTATATTAAAAACAAGGATTTTACAGGATATTTTACCTTTCAATCAAGGATATTATATTCAAAGTGGTGGCAGCCCTGATATAGTCTAATGGGATTAACAGTTCTTTCGATGGAAGAAATGCAGATACAGTAGTATGTGGAATGTTAAGCTTAGAGAAAAGAAATTGTTAACACAGGACTAGAAGCATTTCTAAAATAGCATTACTTCTTGAATGAAAAAACAGCTTAGTACAATCATGGAAGCTACGCTACTTTTTTAGAACTGTAAATATTTATGTACGTACATAAAATGGAAAAATATACATACTAATAATGATAGACACTAAAAAATTCCCCAAATGTAAGGAAAACATTATAGCAAAAATTATTTTAAAAGTTAACCCTTTTTCAAAGTCAAGAAATTAATATACAGTTCGTCTTTCTATTACATCAGGGCCTGAAAATGGTGACATAAATAGAAACAATGCAAATTGAGACAGACCAGCCACCCACAGCCCACATCCATTGGTCAGCTAGCGTATAGATACAAAATTGTTTAGCGCTTCAAGAATTATAATTTATATGTCATTCATGAGAGAAAACAGCTGATTATCTGGAAGCACAGTAGGAATAAAAAAAAATAAAGAAATACAGTTATTATAAACGTAGAAAGCATCTTGCACGCTGGGACACCACTTCACTCTCAAAGACATCTGTATTTTTAAATAATGTGTTATAATAATATTAATTTCTTCTCAGACCTGCCAATTTTCGAAGTTATCTACCAGTAAGATTTTAAAATGATTAAAGCTTTGTGTAAACACGCCGTGGCATTTCAGATAATGTTATGTGTAACTGCTACCGAATTCAACAACTTAGCTATATAATGTCTAAAATAACATACCACACTGTCTATATTCATTTACTGGTATACTAATATCACAAAACCTTTGCACTATATTCTAACAGACTAAAAAAATCCACATTATACATGTTATGTGGATATGGCTAATGATATACAAAGCAAACAAACTTAACAGAGCAATTACTGCATGTACTTTACCATAGCCACATATAATTATGTTTGCAACTTAAAATAGAATATTTAAGTTATCAAACTTACAAAACCTTGCTAGACACGGTTGGTTGTTTTTTGCAGGTTTACAAACAGATGTTTATTGTAATACCTGCAGAATGCCATAATAATTTATAAGAACAATGTAGACTAATTCTCTTTCAGTTTCATAAACGCATGTTAAACAATTAAATTACACTCAGCACTCTTATTCACTTTGCAAGTACTAAAAAATACACCTATATCCAAGATACATAAAATATTAGGGAACACACAGTTTTATATATAATTTCTTTTGTTAGACACTATTAACCTAATTTTTATTTGTAAATTTGTACCAGTTATAAAAATCAGCATTGTTAAAGGTTTTATACAAATGACTATGTTAAGACACTAAGTCCTAAGAAGTTATATTTTTACATTTTGAATCCTTGAATGCAATTACATTTATACATTTTGCAAATACTACATACATGACATTTGAGACAGTAACTACACAAACTGAAATATACCATCACAATAACTTAATAACAAACCTGTACGTTCAAGCACTGGCTAAAAATATATTTACAAAACAAATTGCAGCCAAGTTACACACACGCATGCCATTGTATTTATGGAGAAAACGAAGACATTGAAGTTCGCTTCTTTATATTAACACACAAAAAAATAGTTTTGTTATCAAAAATTTTTAATGACTGCATGAATAATACCATTTAGAAAGCCATTTTAGTTTTAAAAGTACCCCATACATAACGCTTGCATGGAGCCATTGTGTTATCTCAGCAATGTTCGTGCAATGTAAAAACATTGTTGCAGAGTAGCTACAAATGTTATTGCATTGTTTCTGAAAGTACGGTACAGTCTTATTATATTGCTTACAACACAGTACATCAGATAACAGTACAATAACTGTATCATATAGGCTTATGTGATACACTAGTTTCATTTGCTTCAATACGAAAAGTGGGAAATTTAGCAATTTTAAGATGAGACATAAATAAATAAGTTCAACTGCTTCTGTAAAACCTTGCTATTACCACAGAAATTATAGGAGAACTGTAAAAGTTAGCAGGTCTGTCATTTACATGCAATGCATTATTAAAGTCGGACCCATTAATTTTTCACTGCACTTACAGGCCTTACATTTTTTAGCAAAAAAATGATCATGAAAGTTCTACATTGTCTGATGTGACCTTTCATGTTATTTGTTTATCTATGCACGCTGTCTAGCTCGAACCAGGGATAAAGGGGATGAAGGGAGGGCAACAATTCTCCAGAAGGTAGCACCAGCAATCTCTCACTGCTCCGTGCAAACACACACAGACCACACTTGAAATTCCGCACAAAACTGTTCGGCAACTTGTCATTAGCACTTACTTTTTCCCTTTGTACAGTAACAGGGTGTCCACTGATATTCAGTTTTGGAATTCCCTGACTTTTCCCTGTTTTCCAGGTAATATCTGTTAATTTTCCCTGACCTATTATCGGCAAAACTGGTACTTTTTAAGGCCTGCATCGGCCAAATGGCTAGTGTGATCGCTTCACAGTAACCGGTCACTCCTGTATTTTGCTTGTGAAAATAGTGCTGGGAC
>PNEQ01002140.1:19340-29645 GCA_003012365.1 Medauroidea extradentata | reverse complement strand
TATTTCTCAAGGATATTTCTTATCTTAATCCTGGTTATTCCCAACTTCCTTCACCATCATCGGTGCTCAAGACCCAAAATGTTACACGCTGCCCAACTTCTTGGCTGAATTGATATCTTTGATTCCATAATTTTACATCAACACAGCACATTTTAAATAAAAAGTTTTAATGGAACAACATTAAAAGAATTGGATAAATGCATTTGAATCACTAACTACATTCTAAGCGACTCAATATGTTGAATAAAATAAGAAAAACAATTTTATATCAAAAAAATTTAATCACGTTTCCCAGCAGTGAATGTAATCAGAAGCGCTTACAAACTGATTTACTGTGATAACTAAATTATAATAACTCAATTATTCAGTACTACAAAAATGTTTATTCTGGACTGTTTTGTATCATTTTCCCTGACCCAAATGAAAATTCCCTGATATTTCCCTGACTTTTCCCTGTAAGCTGAAATTCCCTGACTTTTCCCTGTTTTCCAGGTTTTCCCTGTCGGTGGACACCCTGAGTAATTTCGTGGATTCAGTACCCCTGCTTAAATCTAGTAAGCCATCCAAAGGATGTGCTGAACTAACTCTCTCTCCCTGCCTAAAACTTAATGAAAAAACTTTGTTTTCTCTATGCACGTTGGACCTGACACAGATGTCCTGCCAGCTCATTTTGAATGAATCAACAAAGTATAGTGACATCTAAATATATGTGTGTTGAAGTTTTCGAAGTCTTCTGTTCCTAAGGATCTGCACCACTGACAGTTTTTAGCAATATTAAAAGGAATTTTTTTTGTTGCTTTTCATGATGCAAAAAGGTTGTACACTAATGCTATAATCATTAGCAAGTTACATCATCACCACTCCTTTATCTAATCTGTTGACTTATTGCGAATTCTGTTCAGATGTTAGGATCACCTTAATATGTTTACATGCCATTTAAGCTGTTGTGTAGTAAACTTGGTTGATGTCACCAGCACTGTAACTGTGAACATGATCAAACACGGTACTAGGTGTTGCACACGTGTGGATGTAAGCACTATGACTGTCTTGCTCACGTGCTTTCACTGTATTTCACTATCCAAAGTCACTACAATCCTTAAAGTTTACAAATGGAAAAACGTCTTATAACACTTATAAAATTCACTGTAATAATTTTTCAATATTTTGGAGCAGGAAATGATACTGGAAAGACACGGTAGACAGAAATTTTCATTGCCTTTTAATTTTTATGAATGTACAAAGACAAAAGCTTAGCTGTGATTAAATTTTGCTATTATGAAATTCTTTTATTTTTTATAGTGGCTTGCCGAAGTTAAATTGCTCCACGTCACAGTTTTGAGTACAACAAAGTCAACTGACTTACCTAAATTGAATAATTTACACTAAATAACGATGTTGTAGACTACAAGGCCTCCAATACAAAACTACAAAATAACCTGTTTTAGTATTTTAAAAAATTTTTTTGGAATTTTTTGAATTTTAATTTCAAAATTTAAGCAATTTTTTACAGAAAACTATGAGAAAACTATGATAGGTAAAAAATTTCATTGAAGCAAAATTAAGTCACAATTTGTGTTCAAAGAGAGAAGACATCATGGGAAGGAAAAAAATGCTTCGTCATGGTTGCGTACATGGGCTGGTGCGCATTCACGTGGAAAGCCGGCAGCGTCTGTCATAGTGTATGATGAGACAGGGCAACACATGTGCAGCTTTACACTACATGGGACACATAAAATGTAAAACTACAGCACCGTCCTAGAGTTATGTACAGTGTTTTGGTTAAATGAAACAGAGCCGAAGAGGTCAAGGGAACATCATAAACAATGTTAATTCTGAATTGGCGACTGCTTAAATTGAAACATACGTACTCAAACATAAACAAAGTTAATCCAAAACTATGTACACTGATACAACATAAATTGAGGACTTACTGTAACGGCTTTATATGCAATAAACTAAAATTTTTTTAATATGAACATACGTATGGTTTAAGTCCTCGAATTCTGAAGTGTCCGTTTGGTTCAGTAGTGCTTTCTTCCTGGAAGAGTGAGCAATTATTAACTCCAACCGCTTCAACAACCACTGCTCTTTCTGGATCACCACTGAGAGATGTAACTGTCCCATATGCACTGTATGCTACACGGTGCCCACTATAAAACAGCAAAATTACAATGCTTGAGAATTATAATAAAAAAAACTGTAACGTATTAAAGTGTGTGCGAGTTTACACACACCCACACACCTCCCCAATACACACATACACCCACCCATGCCCAACCCACCCACACCCAACCACACACACACAACCACATACAACCACACACCCAACCACACCCACCCAAACCCCCCACCCACATAAAACTCACATGTACACATGCTTATACATATGCATCCAGCATGTGTATACATCAGACAAAGGATTTATCTTACATCATTTGGAGCATATATGCATGCAGGGTTCTACTTTCAGTGTTTAAAACATTTGAAACACGATGAATAAAATAATAACCATTGCAGAAGTAAATATGGTGCTGTATTATCAGGCAGCATTGTTTTAATTCGAGTATTTTCGGAATCATGCAGATTGATTATACCATCTCATGGGAAATGTACCTCTTTGAATAATTAAATGAACCAGTAGATGTACCAGTACAACTGCCAATTTTCATTTAGCTACCAGGAATCCATAGTTCAGCCACCAGGAACCCACCATGTAAATTATATTTCTCACTCCAAATTATCTAAGAAATATGTTGTGTGTGCGTGTAATGATAGTTCTTCACGAAACATACAGTATAATATACTAACAAAAAATGAATTACTTCAACTGTTGGCTGACAGAGCTGTAACACTTTTCAGTTGTTACAATTTTGCCCTCATTATACAGTTTTTCATACTTGCTAGGCACTATACAAGAGTTTCAGAAACTTCTGTGTACATCTATTAGAGAACTATGGGCCAAACATACTTTTCAATAAAGAGTATTTTCTACTAATTTTTAATCAAAGACTACAGTCCATGCCTACAATTCATATGACACAATACGTAGAGTACCCTCCAGAAAGGCTATCAAAGTTAATTATGGTGCTTACAAAATTATAGCAACATTGTTAAATAGTACATGTATAACATCAGTCAGTCAACATACAGATAAAAAAAAACAGAAGACACCTCATATGATCATCTGAAAGCAGATCAATTCTTTTAGATAAGTCATAGACGTAAACTTCTGCATCAAATACACTAAAAACATTAACTTATCAGAGTTTCTTGGAAAGGAATGATTAAATTGGTTTTTATATTTTGAGACCAGACATTTACTTTTTCTTATCCATCACCACCTGATTAGGAAAAAGTTCGAAAAATTTGTAACGCAAAGTAAAAACTTAACACATACAGTAATTGGTAAAAAATTATTTTATGATATTTGAAAAAAAAGATGCACACACCACTGCAAGTGAAAGTTGCTGAGTCACACAGAAAACACACTATAAAACAAAAAGAAAATCCAGCATTGGTTGTAGTCAATGAATGTATCAGATATGCCGAACAGTAATATAACCAGTGTCTACTGAGGCCGCCAATTGTTTCCCACCAACCTTTTCATGGTGTCCATTCTAATTTCAATTCCCTGACAATGTCCAAAGTTTCTCTGACACAAAAACATTGTAATTTACAATGTAAACATATGGAAAAATAACCAAGAATAAAATAAGCAAACAGAAACATACCCTTTTCAGTTTTGGAGAGATTTTATTTTATCATCAATGGCAGACACAATTTCACGTGCAGTATACAATATCTTCTATTTCTTCTCATTCATCTCCTTTAGCACCAATGATAATTGTCTCTTTTCATTTTTAGCCGCTGTTTCAGTTTCTGCTGCAGTCTGTTGTTTAGCTAATGCTTCAGTATAACATGCATGAGCATTTCTAGCAATGTGCGTAAGTTTCTTAGTTACCACCACACTCGTAATTCCCCCCTAGCACTTATTGCATCATGTACTTGTCGCAGCCCAACAAAATATTGTTCATGAAGATTTTCTACCAGAAGCTCCCTATAAATTGAAAACCCTCTTTCTAAGGCAGCATTGCCGTGAGACATGATGAATATCATTTTCAAAAGTTTGGCCACTTTCTGAATATCACAGAATTTCAGTAAAACCTTCTGCACCCAAAATGATCCAATCTGTCACCTGTTCGAAAAGACTTAATTGCTTCAGTGAAAATATCACTACACACACAGTCCTGAATTCCCTTTGTATTGTTTTTGCTTAAATACCTGAAATCCAGTTATGTTCTACAAATGTATTCAGAGTGGTTGACAGACGTGTATTTCGTACAACAGGTTGTTTGGCTACAGCTGGTTCAAAACAAGAGATACCTTTTGTCAGTTTGTACTTCAAGGGTGACTGTTCCAACAATTGACACAAAGCAGCCAAAGTATTACAACAATCTTGGCAGAATTCTAAGACATCACGTTCTTGAACTCCTTGGCAGTTGCGTAAAGCTAATTTTGCAGCAAATTGTAGTTAAATTTTTTTTGCAGGTAACATTTTCTTTCTTCTGTAAATCAATTGATGCCACGTTTGCTGTAGATTCAATGATTTCAGGTTTCACAAATCTTGACATTACAGTAATCATTGTAGAGAGAAGTGATTCATAAACAAATGGTGTGAGAGGTAAGCCTACTGGAATTGAATAAGAATGGTTCCAAATCTGCTGGAAGGGATTGATAAAAACAGAGTTTTGCTTTGAGAAGTTTGTCTTTTAAAGCAGTTGAAACAACTTTAAGAGTTGCACGTAGGTACTCTCTTGTTCAGTTTAACACCATCTACATATTTCTCGACATGAAGGAGAACTGTCAGGGTACATTCAACTACTTTTACGTTTTCAAGCCATCTAACTTCACAGTATTTCAAAGAAAAAATATTTGAACTTGAGTAATGCACATAATCAGCACGCCTTGCTGGTACATGGCGAAACAAGTAGTGAAGAGCTCGCAAGAATTCAACAATACCCCAACATGCCTTTTTAATGGCTGATTTATAAGAGTTGTGCAAAGTGTGAAGTCCACATGTCCCTACATTGAGTACCACTGGCATGTCAGGATCTCCTTTCAAATAAAGTTTCAGGTCTTGAAGAACATTTTTATTGACATTGGGGCCATCCATTGGAACTTGCATCAGCTTCTTAATATCAAGCCCACCCAACGCCTTAGTGAAGCCATCTAATAAATCATCAACTGTTGCATGGCAAAAAAAATAGACCGAAAATAACGAGTACACATTTTATTATTCTTGTCTGACCAAAACCTCTCCATTACATCCATCTGGCCTCGCTGACAAACTTTATTTAGAGATTCATCAAAACCTGCTACAAAATGCTGACACGGATTACACATTTCAAGAAGCTCTTCACGGAAATAAGGTGCTAACCCATACAATATTATGTGACCAATTTTTGTTTTGTGTAATTTAAGTTCTTAAGCTATTTCTGAATCTGGGAACATGATAGGGAACAATGAGACACTAGATTCACTTCCATGCAGAGAGTGGTTTTGCATGATAGAACGCATATACCAAATTATTTATGCTTTTGTAACATCTTCTTTTAAAACAAATATATTAAGACTAGTTGTAGGTTTTGGTTCTCCATGTGATATGAACTGCACAACAGAATTTTAAGAACATGGTGTTACAGTTTCTACAGGAATAGTAGGCATATTGTCTACGTTCCGTGAATCCGGCTTGGTGGCAGTGTTACAAAATGTTTTTAAATTCACTGATTGTGTTTTTAATGAGACAGCTGCTTCATGTTTTTTCCCTGCCATGTGGCTTGTCAAAGCACGCTTGCCCATGTTGTTAAATGCTATTGAAGTTTTACAAACTGTACAATATGCAGAATACATGTCTTTAGGCATAGGTTTCAACCACGAAAACGTACCATTTAGTAACTACAGTTCATTAAATTTGGTTCTTTTGGGTGCAGCCATTTTTGAGAACAGAAAAAGGATAAATTTGTAGCACTGAAACAATTAAAACCAACTATTACAGCTTACACAACATCTTAAAGAACTGTATGTTTATCACACCGATTCACTAAACAAATTAAGCACAATGCACGTGCGACAATACACTATTAACTTTATTAATTTTTCTTCCTTTGTCACATTTCACCACTTGCGTTCCAAACGTTTTAATAATACTTTGACAACAAGAAAAGTCTGTCAATTAATTAACAGAAACTTTAGTCACTAACCTCCACCCAGATTACTTTATTTATTAGCCGTGTACATATTTAACGGTTGAAAGTGATGTAAAATGTAACTGCGTTGGAGGCTGGCGCTGACACGTAAAGTAAACAGCCTGGAGTAAACAGCCTAGTGGCGTGCTGTTAAGGTTTCACAAGATGGCCACTACAATCGTGGGGGCACGGTATTCAGTTAGAACAGCGGCCATGGATAAATGCGAGCACGAGCAAATGATTGGTTGACTACACGTGGAAGTACTTAAATTGTGCGTAGAATTGGTTGAATGCACTTAGAAGAGCCTGTGCAGTGTGTGGTTGAGGTTTTGTCTCGTAGGGTCGTGGAAAGCTTTGTAACGTCTTTTGTTGCAACGAGTTTCAAAAAAATTATATAATGTAATGCTTTAAAATAATTTTTTAAATTAGCGCCTGTTTTTTCAACAGTTATATGCGAGTTATCTTACTTAAACAAAATTAATTAATAATTCAGGATGTTCCTTGACATTGTCCAATTCCCTGACTTTTCCCTGATAAACTCAAATCCCATGACAATTTCCGGTTTCCCAGACGAATGGACTCCCTTGTTTTACTTAAGTGCTGCAGTGTGTCGGGAGAGTCTTTATCTGTTTACGGAAAAACAAGCCCATAACTTGGCTAGGACCTGCTGCCAGATAGCAAGAACCACTGCCAAACATTTGAAAGTTGTAAATTATTCAAATGTAGGTTAGGGTCAGAGAAAAAGGGTCAAGAGGTAGTACTGCACCGTCTGGTGCTCTGCGTGGTGACGGTGGTGTGCAGCCATCTGTATTTGGAACTATCATAGACTCTATAAGTTTTATTTGGCTCTGTTCGCGACCTTTTTACTTTCCTTACCTGACTTTTGTTCTCTTGTTTTCCCCCTCTCCTCTTTCCCGCATCTGTGCAATTGTTAAGCTCTGGCCAGGTTTAGCTCGTGTGCTTGTGCCGGGCTGCTCTGTCACTTCTTCATTGGTTTGGTTACAGCAAACATGCAAGTCCTTTGCTCCAGTTAATTGTAGTGTTAGGTTGAGATCTTGTTCCCCCATGATGCTCAAGGCGGCTGTTGTCATATGTTTAGTGTAATTGTAACATTTCCTCTTTTTTTTTTAAATTAATTTTTTGGTCTCCAGTTTTTCTTCAAGATTGTGTTCAGTCTACTTTTAATCTGTCAGTTCCTTAGTGCCCAGAGCAAGGATTTCCATACGTGGTAATGTCGTGGACAAGCTGTAAAATTTATTTTAAGAAGAATTTCGAAATTTGAATAAATCAAGAATATGAGTAAATTTTTTCACTTTCCATAATTCCTTTTGGTTTCATCAAAAATTGCGTCTGAACGTTTAAACCTACTTTATCTAAATTCATGGTAACTAAAACTATAACATTTGAGTTTACAACCTAAAGTGTCGCATGGCAAACGGAGTAAAGGCAAGTAGGGTAACAGTGTAACGAGAAGAAAAGGATTCCATTTCCTACTGTGGGGCCATGTCAGGCTTTACCCATTTTCAAAGGGTTAATCATGTGTTGTCATATGCTGGGCATTCAATAGTGGCAGCTTTTGTTTGTTGATAGTTCTCCACAATATAACACTGCTTAAAATACTAACACCATGATATAATAATAATATCTCAATCATATGGAACTCTTCACTCCCACCTGAAATTTCTTTCCAATATAACTATATTCCAAAATAAATTGTTACAAACGTTTGATACAATACACTTAATGATGGTCAAGTAAAGAATATGCACATATCTGAATGAATTTAACATTATGTGTATATTGTTACTTTAAATTTTTATGAAAACTGTTATTGCAAGTATATAATTTTACTGTATTTACTCGTGTACAGGCCCCACTTTTTCGCCCAAAATTTATGTTAAAAATTAGGAGGGGGGCTGTACACGGAACAAGCTACCATCACTGCCAAAAAAATGTGTAAGCACTCGAATTACCTACATGTTTATTTTATATGCTGATTATTACTGTGAACTCTCACAGAAATGCAAACAATAATAGTAAGCCGTAATTACATCAACTAATTAACGTGTCTCGATAGTCGGTACCGATAGTAACAGCAAAGGGAGTGCGCCGACGGTTTTGTAAACAATGGAAGGTTCAAAGTTAAAGATTATATTTTAAGGAACATGGTCGTGCATCGGCAACTGAACTTGAGAAAAAAAACGGGCCGTAACTTCCTCTGAACTCCGTGTACGGTATGCCCATCCGCCTTGCAATATTGTTGGCTTCAGTCTGGATCATTTTGGTGGTCAAAGCGAATCCTGATTTTCGCGTTTTCATTATGTACTTGTTTTAGTTTTTCTTGTTGCCGACACGACATGCGCACACTTTTGCAGTCATCAAAATGTCTCGGGGCACTTTTTTTTAATGCTCCTGAGCAAATTTCACCACTTTTAACTTAAATTCAGCAGTAAAACTGCACCTTTTTTTCCCATTATCAAATGACATAACTAAATAAACAGACAAGAAAACAAGAACGCAGCCACTACTGCTAACAATTACTGATAACGGCCTCTACACGTGTATACCTCACAGCAGAGCTTGCACAACTGAAGAATGTTGCAACACAGCATCACGTGCCTGGCCAGCCGCCCACCCCTCCCACCCTCCCGTCTACACACACACACACACACCAGCCCGCCCGTGCCACATTCTCCCGCATACTCCTAGCAGTCTGCCCGGGCTCACGCTCAACTCCAGATAAACTTGTCCACTGCTACACTCTGCGGCCAAGCCAAACAAACAAGATATGTCCGGCTGTTGCTGCGTGTTTGTATTACTCACGTTTAAATTATTTTTTGGCAAGGGAGGGTTATACACGGAATATTAATTTTTCTATAGTTTATATCTTCGAAATTGAGGGGGGGGGGGGGGGCTATACATGTGGGGGGTAGTACACGAGTAAATACGGTATATCATTCTTGATTCAGTCTGCTCATGAAATTACTTTACTTCTAAAGCAAAATTTACATTTATTTAAAAAAGGCCCAAGAAAATTTTTATTACAGTTTTTTAAACACAAAATGCACTGTGATCAAATTAATTCCTACTTGGTAGCCACATTGTAAACCTGATACCAAATACAATTCAAAGAATAAATTGAAGCACATGGAAAAAAAGCATATCTACACCAATCTACAGGGGAATAGAGTGTACAAAATACAAATAAACTGAAATGTATTATGCATTCAACAATGTACAATTCGCTAGTTTTGAGTAAAACATATTTACAGGATACAAAAAGTATTTCAATCCTCTACAATCAGTATTTAGAACAGAACAAAAGACAAACAATTTTTTTGTAACACTCTTTCAAAGGTAGAAGAAAATCTTTCAACATGTTTCACTCAAAATATACAATTTGGGTCATTTAATGTGAAATCAGCAAATTTTTAATTTTTTGGTTGCTTGACTATTTTGTATTATTTTTATAATTTAACTACGGTTACTATCATGTTCCAATAGGCGAAAACCATTTTCATTAAAATTATATCTCTCACCGTATTAGATATAGGCCCTTTTATGCGGTGGCCCGCGCAGCAAAATCAGCTGTTGCAGCCATCTACAAAATAATCAATACTTAATTTCCCATTAAAGTTAATGTAATTTCCATTTCTACCAACTTGCAGATAAGGGTTCACGCTTTCTTGTGATTACTATAAACACAACTTTCTTACATAATAAACTTTTATCACAAGGGCTTAAATTTTGGGTTTTAGAAGCTTAAAAAAAGCATTTTTAACACCTTGTAACTCAAAAAGGGCCATAAACCATACACTTATATATTTTTTTATTAACACCCTGGGTACCCCTCTTTGACCGCATGCATTCAAACCACCGTGTTTTTTTGACCCTAGCAGTGATATAAATTTTTAAAAATCAAATATTTTCAAAAATTGCCAACTTTCCAGTCATATAAACTGAAAAGGGCTGAACGGAAAATTGTTTTGCTTTGCAGGTATAAACTCCTGTTGGTATGTAACCAATCCCCACAGAAAAAGTTTTGTGGTTCAAACTGGTT
>PNEQ01002140.1:0-18340 GCA_003012365.1 Medauroidea extradentata | reverse complement strand
GTTTAAAGACCTTTGTACGACACATGATATAAGTAATGGTTATTTTTAATCTATTGAAAGCCTGAAGTGATTTTTGAAGATATTTGAGTGTCCATAACTTTTTAACCAGTTTGAACCACAAAACTTTTTCTGTGGGGATTGGTTACATACCAACAGGAGTTTATACCTGCAAAGCAAAACAATTTTCCGTTCAGCCCTTATCAGTTTATATGACTGGAAAGTTGGCAATTTTTGAAAATATTTGATTTTTAAAAATTTATATCACTGCTAGGGTAAAAAAAAACACTGTGGTTTGAATGCATGCGGTCAAAGAGGGGTACCCAGGGTGTTAATAAAAAAATATATAAGAGTATGGTTTATAGCCCTTTTTGAGTTACAAGGTGTTAAAAATGCTTTTTTTAAGCTTCTAAAACCCAAAATTTAAGCCCTTGTGATAAAAGTTTAGTATGTAAGAAAGTTGTGTTTATAGTAATCACAAGAAAGCGTGAACCCTTATCTGCAAGTTGGTAGAAATGGAAATTACATTAACTTTAACGGGAAATTAAATATTGATTATTTTGTAGATGGCTGCAACAGCTGATTTTGCTGTGCGGGCCACCGCATAAAAGGGCGTATATACAAAACGGTGAGAAATAAAATTTTAATGAAAATGGTTTTCGCCTATTGGAACATGATAGTAACCGTAGTTAAATTATAAAAATTATACAAAATAGTTGAGCAAACTCCATTTGCTGATTTCACATGGAATGACCCATTTGTGAATAGCTAGTTGACGTAAAACACTGTCCCATTACGTCACAAGAAATTAGTGCTAAAATTAAATATGCTTATGCACAAGTAATTTTCAGGCCACACAAAATTACTCAAACTCACTACAAGGCTGTTGAAGGACAATTCATATCATGTGTAGGCTACTGAATTCATTAAATAAAACAAATATTTTTTTAAAAAGAATACTCACACTAGTTTCACTGAAGTGGTTTCCCCTTCACGAACAGCAATCATCTTCGAAACTGGTTCAAAGGAATACTCTTTCAGCATTGGTCTCAGAAAATAGTCACTTGGGCTCAAAGACGAAAATGTCATCCGACCTTCATGCCCAGTCTGGCTATTTCGCCGGAAACTCTCCCCACCAGAAAGTGATAGCAGCACACCCTGTAAAATGTGTTTAACTAAGCTCCTTTACCAATTTAAGTAAAAATTATCCTGCTCTACATATTTTAAATTTAAATAAATGATACTACTAACAAAACACAATAAATAAAAAAAATACTGACTATTATAGGTGGTTGGGAATAAAGCGAGCACTCAGAAAAAAGCCCTGCTTAAGTTATATTTTCAGCCCAATCACATCATTCCGTGCGTAACAACTAACGACGGGAAATGTCAAACCTCTCTGCTCACATCACTTGATGTTTGCGCGTTTAAGATAAATTGTGCAGTTGGTACAAATAGTTACAGTTGAATAAAAAAAATTTACTAATTATATAAAATAGAATTATGTCTATTTTGGTTTATTTTGTTTCAGTATTGTTGTATTTAAATAGGAAAATACATGGAAGTATATTGCACAGTTTCACTGCCAACAATACAAGCAGCAAGGCAACTATTGTTAATGCTGAATCATATGCAGTAACGGCTAGTGATATATTTCAATGGTTATATTTTTAGTGCTTACTTTATCCCGAACGACCTATACAATGAACTTGTTCAATGTATGTGAAAACATATTTGTGTTTTGATTACCTGAAGAAATTTTCCATCAGCTTTGTCAATTACTTCCACTATGATTTCTGCTAGTTTGTGTGCATGAAAATCCCCAACACTGTTCTGCTTTGACATAACATAACCTTCCTTTTCAGCAACAACACTGCAATAAGGAAAAAAAAAACATAATGATTTACTCCGAATAGCTAATTGTATAGTAACTACACGTACAAAATTTTTTTATATTACAAACAATAGTACAATCAAAGATTTGTGAAAAGAAGTGAGATTTTGGTCAGCATTTAACATTTAGGTCTTAGTGCTGGTGAGGGGTGACAAGATCTGAGTATGGAGCAGTGCTGAAATGCAAGGGTGGAAGAAACAAGAAATCTCCAAGAAAACTCGTCAACCAATAGCGTTGTCCAGTACAATTCCTACATTAGAAAATCCAGGGACCGACTCCGCTAGGAATCAAACCCAGATCGCCTTGGTGAGAGTAGAGTGCTCTAGCCACTGAGCCTACTGCACAGTCTCCAAAGAGGCATTTGATAATGGAAAAAGTAGCAATTAAACATTCAATAAAGGGTACAGTTGTGGGAATAGTTCCACAGATTTAACAAAGTCTCTGAGCTCTTGTACTTCTCCTTAGCCCTCTTTAAGAACATTTAAGTACGTAAGCAGTTGCCACCAATTTACTGTTCACTAATCAGTCATAATTTACCGTTCATCAAAGTTGCTGTAGGAGTCCATTTGGCCTGCCTCCAGTATGACCTTGTGAGTGGTGTAGCGGTGTATGGTAAGTGTTTTGATTAAATTGAACTTGACAGCACTTAAGTGTTATTACTTAATTAGCTTATTATGTTCCACTGCTTTAAAATACAACCTCAGAGTGTTTTAACTACAAATATAGATATTACTCTTTAATGTTGCTACTATGTATAAAACAAAGGCTAAAAACAATTGTAACTATATTTCCATAGTTTCAGCTGTAACCCTAATAGACATAACTCTTCAATTAAATGAAAAGTTTCAGTACGTCTTTGAAATAGATGATTTTGAAGTGTTTATTTAAGACAAACCCCAGACATTTACATTTAATTTAATTATAGCATTACTGACATGTACGTACCTTATTGGAGAGCTGTAATTTTTTCCCAGTAAAATACTACAAGATTTTATCTCTTGACACAAGAAATAAAAACTTTATTTTAAAAACAATGAAAACCCACAAAGAGAATGATGATGTGTAGAGTAATAAACCTAAATCCAATAAAACTGTAAGTCGAAAAATCTCAAAATTGATTTGTGGTGCTCAAAATATGAAATACTTTTAGTACAAAGATAAACAGAAAATCATATAACAGTTTATATAAAAAATGGCTGTTATCAAATATAGAAAACTATCAGAAATACTGGTACTTAAATTTTGGTTTTCTTAACAGAATTCAAAACCTCCAAATATACTCGATTGTTGCCTAAGAAATTCCCTTCTGATAGCAGTGTTTGTTCTTTGAACAATTCATGCAATGGGTTCATATTATGAACATAAAAGTTTGGACATACGCCACTGCAGGTGAACGTTGCCATATTGCAGAAAAACCCACAATAAAACAAAAAAACAAAAACAAACGAAAAAAAAAAGCCAATAAGCTGTAGTCAACATACATAAAATATAGAAATAATTCCTGAAAGGAATTATGTCATATCCTAGGAGACGACACAAGGATAAAAAAAAAAAAAAAAACAAAGTATTCCTAGGACGACGAAAAAAAAAATGTGCACGTTTTTTTTTTTTTCGTCGTCCTAGGAATACATTTTTGTGTTGCGACCCCAGAAGTACGATATGAAATTATTAGCATTATGTGGATCGACGGTGGCCGAGTGGTCAAACCACACACCTTTCCACCAATGTGATCAGGGTTTGATCCCCAGCAGGATCAGTATCCCCGGAACTTTGCATGTGGGACTCGTGCCAAACAATGTCGCTGGCCAGTGGGTTAACTCGGTGATCTCCAGTTTCCCCTGCCTCTCTTTTCGGCGCTTCTCCATCGTAGAGATTCATTTCATATCATCCATCATGGTATGCAGATTTCCTACTGGCTCCCACTCATAAAATCTGCATTCGGGGTACAATACCCTGCCCCACTGGTATCCTCCTTAGATAATATTAATTTTTTTAAAAGCTTTATAATGGAGAAGTGATAAATGTAAAAGGGTAGGGAAAACTGGAGTGCCTCCAACAAACCCGACGGCCAACAAAAACATCTGTCACGCTTCCCACATGCCACAAATTGGTATCCATCCAACACTGCCGGGAATCATCCGAATTACCTTACTGAAAAGTGTTTGCTCTGCTACCTTCACCAACAGGTACCACAATATTTTTCAAATGTTTATTTTTATTTATTTTTATACACTACGAAGATATTTTATGTTTGTGAATTATTTTTAATATTTGTTAAATTTAAATGCAGCATTACAAATGGGATTTCAAACATTAAAAAAGTATGACTGTTGAAAACTTACTGATATTTAGCAGTTTCTGGCAGTGGATCAAACTTGTAAGTACCATCTTCTCTAGTTTCTGTTGTCACCATCAATTCTTCATTAGCATCATCGCGAAAGACACTTATTTTTACACCTGGAAGAGCTGGTATGACCTTTCCTTCAATTATTTTCCCCAAATCGGCTTCAAACTTTATTTGATTGTCTACACAGTCATCAATGCCTTCAAATGACAATTTTGATGGTCTGAAGAGCAATTTGGATGCAGATGGTTCAATCACCACAGTTTCACCTGCTCTGAGCTGAATTCTGAATTCATACAATCGTAGCTTTGAATCTGGGAGAGAATTTGGTTTCAGTGGTCCCAATCTAAAATATAAAGCTCAAATCATTCTGAGAAAAATTAGATGCCTTTGAGTATCTACTAGAAAAAAAAAAACTCACCTTGTAACTGAATTTTCGTTGTCATCTTTGGTGATAGTGACAAAAATGTCATTTACATTCTCAGTTGTAACATGTCCTGAAACTCTATGTGACACAGCGGTAAGCCTAAGGGCAGGAGCTGATGCTGAATTCCACTGGAATACAGGCTGACCAAAATCGTGACAACCGACTGGTTTGAACGTATAAATCCCAGGTGATTTAACACATACCTTGGCAGGACCTTTTTCAAGGAAAATTTTTTTGAATGGTTGTGAGACCTTATCTGAAGACTGGACTTCATACTGTACCTACATTACAAAAACCAAAATAAAACAAAGATCTAGCAACTTGCATAGCACACACAAAAGAATAAACTTATGAAATACAACCACAAGCTACTGAAAATGAAACAAAAATACACAAAACAAAGAAAATACATTTTGCCAAACAATACACATGGTGTCAAAATTCCAATAACTATGCTCTTTTGTAATCTTTCCCAGTTTCAGTTTTTCTGCTACCCATTGCCCTGTGTATGTGCATAAAATTTGTCCCTAATCAAGGTGGTCAAATAATATGGTCAACAGAATACGTCATTTGTTACACTTGTTGAGGAATGGTTTCAGTTCAGTGACTATCTAATACATAATTAAGGCCTACTGTTCATTATTTCCACCTTGTCGTAGTCAAAACCTAAAAGATAGGTAATTACATACTAATATAGGTTTACTAAAATATTATGCACCATTTTGCCTAACATAGGAATCAGTTCCATACATACATTAATGTTAGCCAGACAATAAATTCCATGCAGCAAAAAATATAAAATATTACTGCATATGAAAATAATCTACAGCGCAAGTACTGTACCTAGAGATGAACATTCATGACAACTGGCATATGCTGAGCTATATTCACAGAGTCTTTTATTCATATTTAAAATTTTTTACTGATCACTGCTGAATGTTTGGAATTTTGGAATAGGGGTACACTCAATAGTTTCATGGTTTTCACAATAAAATAAAAATATTTTCTACCATTTAATTTCTTGTCATACATATATTAGTCCCAACACAAATGTTGACAACCAAAGAAGGTGGTACAACAGTAACATGTCGAACTTGCATTTGGTAGAACCTGGGTTCAATCCCCAGCACCGGTTATTCTGATATTGGTATTCCACAATTTCTCAAAATTGCTCGAAGCGAATGCTGGAATCATTTCTTAACACAGGCCATCACTGACTCCTCTCCCAGCTCCTGTTATTGTACCAAATTATGTGTCACCGTCTTTAATGACCTCGCTGTCGACAAGATGTAAAACTCGCATACCTTACAAATGTTGACATGCATACCAAAAAACAACAAAGAAGATAGGGATTTCCAACATCCATCACTAATTCACCCCTTGCTTTCACAGTGTTACCATGTGCAGTGCTAAGATTGCTAAGTGCAACTAGTCAATACATTAACAGCAACAGGGCTCCAGTCACTTTTCATTCAATTAAGCACCAGTATGAAAAATAAACTTTAATATGGTATATTCATAACAGCTAATGTATTTAAGGAACTAAGGTTATTTGTTTGTGTTTTGCAGAGAATGTGTTAACAGCAACGATAGATTTAAAAAATACATATTATGTCAAACCTAAAGAGTATGTGAAAATAAAAAAGATGAAAGTACAGAAAAACAAACATTGTTTAAGCGCTGAGTGTTATGTAACGCTTTGTTTGTTTGGGTATGTTAGTTCTTGTTTACATTCTAATCTGGCTACAGCAAAGGCCAAGTAAGCCTCAGACAGTTGTCCTTGGACATGTGAACTAATTGGACATACGTGTAGACATGTGGGGGGAGGGGAGCCTTATCTTTTGCAATAACTTACATTTGTTTTATACTGTATTTCATTGCATATTCATTGCCAACACATAATAGTCGCATGTAGTTTTTCAGTTGAGAAAACTGGGGAAAAATCTGTCCTTGCATAATACTTGCAGGACAAAGTTTTAGGAACAGCCTATGAATCAGCTATGTTTGGCTCCCGACCTCAAGAGACTGGCACATGGGCGGAGTGAAGAGAAAGAGAGCACATAAGAAAACACTGAAAGGAAACATAGCCTCTTTTTTATGTTTAGTGCTTTTTTCCCCTCCTCCTAACTTGTGCAGTGCTATTTTCCTACATTTTTTTTAGTTTTCCCGGCTGGCAGTCACCCACCCGGCCGTGGAACGTACACTGTTGTCTTATTTACTTCATGTTCTCACAACACATGACATTTGTGCTTGTGATGATTGAAATAACAGCAAAATAATTAGTTTAAGCTAAATTATAAGAATTAACATGGAAATCAATACTTTAACAGACTGTAAAAGTTAAACCGGTGTCACAAATACATTAGACTATGGAGAATATGTGCTGCCAGAAGAACCTAGCAAAGTTTTGGCCAATTCAAGCGGAGATGTCAATTTTAATGAGGCTGCCAAGGATAACCACTGGAAAAGCAAACTCAAAAATTTAAAAAGAAGTGATTTATCAGGATTAATACAAACAAACAAGTGTGCTATTACAGTGTTCAAATTTTTTGACTTACTAACTTGGTTTAAATATGGCATGGATGACTCATCATCTGTTAACAAACATGGAGCACAGAATAGCTACACATATTTACTATATTTCTTTACAATACTATTACCTTTTCCAACTCAAAATGTGCACAGAATAAAAGATTATAGAGCAAAGTTTTTTATTGTTTTCAATTTCACTACAACATTTTCATCTCACAATGGCTGCACCCCAGCTTTTTAAACCAAATTTTGGTAAAAATTATGTGACAAAAATGTGATGAAATATGGTAACTTCTTTTATTTTATTCACCCTTTGCATAAACAATCACCTCTCATCTTGCTTGCCTGTGTAACTCGCTGAGCAACATGTTGCTGACAGCTTATACATATTCAGGTTTGTACTGTACTGCTTTAACTCTGCTTCATTCAGATCAGATTTCAAATTTAAATATTAAATGTTAAGTGCTTTGCTGAGTATGTGTTCTTATCAAAATTTCACGTCTATTGATGGTCATGCTATCTGCACACATGTTGTAATGGCTTGCTAATATATAATACACAATAAAACACACATTCCAGTCCCATTCATGAAATCCAAGGCATAGGACGATGGTATTCAATAGTGCTCAACTTAAGAGCCAGCAATCTACTAGTAGTGGTAACTGCTCTGAAATCCATGTCTTTCACCGACCAGGAACACGAAGAGTTACATTTATTGAGCAAGCTGGACACACTGTATCAGCTCTCATGCTGTTAAGCAAGGTTTAGTAGATTTTGTTTGCCAGTCGTACACTAAATTGTGACACAGAGAGTGCACAGCTACCAAACAATTGTGCATGTTTAGTGGAGAAGTATTTGCATTTCTGGAATGTTTGTGGAAATGCTTCCATAGTCGAATAACATAAATCACTATCTTCAAAGCCCGCAAACTGCTGATGCTGTTAATTAACCTTCCTGTCACTCCACTCCACGTTCCCTGATTTAGACGTTTGTGAAAAGTAACCTGCTAGAGTTAGCCATGTTTTTAAAGTCAAACAACCACAAATCTAGATCACCAGAAGGTGGCCAGGTTGAAATTAAACCATATAAGAAACAATTTATTTCTTTTTTATTTGCGCAAACCACATATGCATAAATTTTTAAAAAAATTAAATTGAAATGTTACTTGACCTAGGCTCAAATATGTGACTTTTTGTCAATGCCTTTTTGATCTAAATGACTTTTCAACGTAAAAGTAATGAACCATCAACAATCAAGACACAAATATTGGGTACTTTAATATGTAGTTAGAATAAAATAGCAGCCAAATTAATGCAGTACTATGCAGTGATATGTTTTGATCGGGGTACATTTCTTCATTCTCGCATGTTAAGAAAGACATTCTCACATTAAAGTATTTACGCAGTACTATGCAGTGATATTTTTTGATCGGGGTACATTTCTTTGTTCTCGCATGCTGAGAAAGACATTCTCACATTAAAGTATTTACAATAAAAATATGTGCTATTTTTTTGTTGGATAACTGAACTGTCATGACGGCATAAAATTTCTTGGGAATCAGAAATACGGAAGTACACCAGCCCCTCGAAGTAGCGCTGTCCAATTAACGCTTTTTTGAAGTAACGACCGGAATAAATTAGGGTATAATTCAAAGTAACACAGCCAGTATTTGAAGTAGCGCTCATTTTCGTACATCACATTTTTCAATTTTCATCCCGTGCTTAGTTTTACCAATTACATACGTAAAATGTAATGTACATATAGGTCTACAGTATTTAAATACACATACAATATTGTAGGCCTATGTATTCAATCACACCGCTCAATCATCATCATGTGCGCCCAGTACGTACATTTGTTTAGTTATTTAATTCGTGTTCGCGGCAAGGCAGGGTGAACAGCATAGACAATATGGTGAACAATAGACAAAGAGGGGCTACACCTACGCTTTCAAGTGACGCCTACCTCAAAGTGTCCAATGAAATGACTCCTAGCACTTGTGGCACGCCAGCGTATGTTTCTGGCTGATCTGAGATTACAAAGGCTCTAATGTTTACAACCTTGAGTTTGGTTTACGGTAAAAGTGAATTTTAAGTGCAAGTTAACTTAAATTTGATTACGATGATGAGAAAATGTGCCAGGTTATCATCCGAGGATGGAAAAGCTACACGGAAACGGTTTACTTTGGACTTTAAATTAAAATTGCTACAAAGAATTGATTCTGGAGAGCGGCAATTTGATGTAGCCAACTCGCTAGGGGTAACAGAATCTACATTGCGGACAATTATAAAACACCGGGATAGCATTTTAGATGCCGGGAAGTTGAGTGTTCCATTACAAGCTACGCAGCTTACGAAGGCACGCCCGAGCATAATGGTAGAAATGGAGAAATTACTTTCCATTTTCGTCGAGGATAATGCGCAGCGCAGAAATCCTTTGAGTGCTGATATCATCAAAGAAAGGCACGGAGCCTGTATGAAAATTTAAAGAATCATTCCCTGAGGAAGATGTGTCATTCCAGGCCAGCAATGGATGGTTCAACAATTTTCGAAATTGTGCGAATCTTCACAGCATATCAACAAAAGGAGAGGCTGCTAGTGGAGATACCATAGGTGCACAAAACTTTAAAGCCGAACTGAAAAAAAATTGAAGACAGATTCTACACATATCATTAAATAATAAACATGGATGAAACTGGTTTGTTCTGGAAATGACTTCCCAGGAAAACTTTTATTTCCAAAGAGGAAAAGTCAGCGCCAGGTTTCAAGGTGTCTAAAGATAGGCTAACATAGTTGTTAGGTAGTAATGCTGCAGGTGACTTCAAGCTTAAGCCTCTTTTAGTTTATCACTCGGAAAACCCAAGAGCCCTGAAGAATGTGGATAAGTCCCAGCTTCCAGTTGTATGGAAAGCAAACAAAAAAGCTTGGGTAACACAAGCTCTGTTCCTAGAATGGTATGCAAACCACTTTGGCCCAGCTGTTGAGAAATACCTCACAGATAAAAATTTGGCAAGGAAAGCTCTTCTCATCATGGATAATGCCCCAGGTCACCCAAGCAAAGAAACGCTTGAAAACCTGGTTAGTTATGTGGAGGTTGTTTACATGCCACCAAACACAACTTCACTAATCCAGCCCATGGACCAAGGGGTAATTTCTACTTTCAAGATACTAGATGAGGAAAGTTTTAGCTGAAGCTGTCAGAAATACCAATGGGAAAAATGCTCCTGGCCTGCGAGATTTCTGGAGAACATTTAACATCAAGGATGCTGTTCACTACATTTCTTGTGCTTGGCAGGAATTGAAAGTGAAGACGATGAATGGTGTATAGAAAAATATTTATGAAGACTGTGTACACGATTTTCATGGATATGAAAGAAATCGAACAAGTTGTCACCCTTGGAAACAAAGTAGGACTGGATATAGCCATGGATGACGTGAAAGAAATGATAACTGATGAGGCTGAAGGTCTTAGTAATGAGGATTTAATGGCAATTGCTGAGCATCGAGAACATGCATACAATATCGAAGGTGAAGTCAGTGTCGTTCAGCCCAAACCTGTGACAACCTTGACACCAAAAACCCTTAGTAAGGCATTTATATTTTTTGAGTTGGGTTTTGAGGTAGTGCGGCAAAACGATCCCGACATAGAGAGGAGTGCTACCGTAATCAGAAACGTGGAAAGTAGTTTAAATTGTTACAAACTTTTGTACAACTAAGGTAAAAGGGCAGCAAAACAGAAAGCAAATGACTCGTTTTTCAAGAAAAAACCGAAGTGGACGATGACGACAACACTACGGGACCTTTATACATGAAAGACTAGCACTTAAGTGTAAATTTGTACAGCAAACATGCACTTTTCGAGGTCAAAAAACAAATTAAATTTTCTAAAATGCACTCTTATGATAATACCTTAAATGATTAGAGCTGTTTTGATTAGCACTCTACTTTCTTGGAACACATTACAGTGCTACTTCGAGGTTTCTAAGTTTCTATTGGAAAAATTTACTCATTAACACAAAAAAGTTGCACGAAAATATATTTTGGCTTAAAGTAGGCTATAACCGACATAAGGCAAGATTACAGTTTTTTTCTTTCAAATTTCACGTTGAATAACTTTGTATTAAAGCATTAAAAAGGTCCATTAGGGAAAAATAATTCACCACTGATTCCCCATTTAATCTCGGAGGCAGTTAGCTGGTTAGGAAGGAACTTAAAGTTTAGTAACGCCTATTCTGTTGCCAAATTACAAAAAAAAAACTTGTTCTTGGATTGCACTGGCTATTCTACTGACTGCCATCATTAGTTACGGAATGAGCTTTCGTCCAAAGTAAAAACAATAACCATATTTCCTTACAGCAAGTAAATACACTTGTGTATGAACTAAAGAACTTTTTATTAATTGTATAATACAGACATCGGATACTAGGAATAACATATTGGCAAAAATCAGAGATAACATTCCTCTGTTGAGGTTATAATGTAAAGTGGCCAGTCTACTTAAGGGCGCAGTTCACCTCAGTTTTCAACGTCTTTTTTATTTTTATATTTGTACCAAATATTATTTTTCGTATTTCAAACATAAATTGTGATTAAATCTGCCTCTTAGGAAATTCGTGCATCTCTCATAGTTTTTGCATATTGAGTCGCAAACGTCAAAATTTGCACTTTACGGTTTTATGTACGCCACTAAAACCAACTGACATACCAAACCGAAAAAATTCACAACGTATAATAATGTTGTAGGCTATGATTTTACATACATAAAAAAAAAAAATAAATAAAAAATTTTTGTATTTAATACAAAATGCTAAATTTTGAAATTAAAATTTAAAAATTCCAACATTTTTTTAAATACAAAAATATTTAAAGGTGATTCGTAATAAAGTGAACACTCAAAAAACCCTGATTAATTTCTATTTCCTGCCAGTTTATATCTTTCTGCCAAATGTAAACACAAATAATGCCACTGTCTTTTATTTATATAGAGTCGTGCAATGTTTACAACTACATTAAACGGCTCCGATAAATTTTAGCTACAATATCAACTCATTAAATGCACGGAGGCTTAATATAAGATACAAAAAAGTAATCTTAGTTATAAATACCTGCGAGTTAATGTCTGGTTTCTGTCCATCGACTAATCTAAACAACACGCACTGTTGCCGTTACGAATCTCGTAAATGAGGGCATATTTTATTCGAATTAGTACCGCAAACTGCCATTAAAACGACATGACACACGCTATTCAATAATTCAAGTTTTGTTCAGTTCTACTGCCACGAACAACGACGATGCACTTCAGAAACAATAAATAACGTATTTTCATAACATGTGAAATAAAAAGTATGTTGTTTCTAGGCTGGGAAACGTAAAACATAATTTATAGATTACCGATGGTTTCACATCATTTCAGCAGTGATACTCAAAGTAATTTCCAATATTTTTGAATGTGTATATACGCACAACGGACAAACGCACACAAATGATGCAACTTAGCGGCGAGAACCTAACTCTGATGCCACCTGTAGGTAGAGTTTTGAACTGTCTGAAGCACGGAGCAAAGCTGTAACGATCAAGATGACTCGAGGTCGGCGATAGCGTCACATTATTCTCGTGCCAATTGAGTCTAATTATACTGTAAATATGAATGTAAATAAGATCATAAGTAAATATTTTGAAGTATATTAAATGCAGAGAGGTCGATTTCATCATATGTTCTTTCACTAATGTTGTACTAAAATAGGAAAATACACGGAACTACATGCAATGAATCGCTACCAACCATACAAGCTATAAAGTAACTCTTGTCAGTGGTGGCGTATATGCAGTAACGGCTAGTGATTCTTTTCAAAGGTTAAATCTTTAGTGCTCACTTTATTTCGAATGACCTATATATACATTTTTATGTGTCTAATCACAGCCTACAACATTGTTATACACTTTTTTTTTTCGGTTCGGTATGTCAGTTGGATTTAGTGGCTTTCATAAAATTGTAAAGTGCGAATTTTGACGTTTACGACTCATTACACAAAAACTGTGAGAGATACAAAAATTTCCTAAGACGAAGATTTAGTCACAATTTATGTCTAAAACAAGAAAGAAAAAAAAATATATGGTGCAATTATAAAAATAAAAAAGATGTTGAAAACTGAGGTGAACCACAGCCTTAAGAGGGTGTGGTACACAATTCAACGCTAAAAGCATTAATCTAAAACTGTACGTTTCTTGAAGCCAATTTGCGAAAATTAAACAATAGCAATCCTAGACAGTAGTTTTAGCCAACGTTTTAAGCAAAATTGTGTCCAGTGTTACGAACTTCTGAGGTACAGTCTCAGACGCCAGAACCTTGTGCATTTAACTGCGGCACAAGAGATCACGCCGTAACAAATTAGTAATCCTGGATAAATATTTAATCATAAAGTTGACAAATACAATAATCTACAATTGTCATTTAGTACTTTATCCGTATTGGCTTTGAAAAAATGTAGTAACCATTTGATGTTTTCAGTGTTTATATTATCTACCACGCACTCTTAAGTTACATTAGTGAGGATCTCGCAAATGAACATATATACGGTCGTTGGATCTTGAGGGTGAAGTTGCTACCTTCTGAAGAATGGGTTGTATGTAGGTCAGTCATACTGGAATGTCAGAGGAAAACTTATAGAAGATGGATGAGTAACTTAATGCTATGGCAGTAGAGATATGTCTGCACTTCAAGAAAATTAATAAAAAAAACCACTAAATCAATGGTTTGAGTAGGGAAGATGGAATACTGTGCAAGTGGTGTACAAAACAGATGGTGCGCATGATAAGACAACTCAAGACAAAACAGGGTAGAAGTATTAACAAAATTCAAACAATGAAAGTACAAATACTGCAATAACAAAACAACTTCAAATGAGGAGCAACATAAACTAAGCACATATTATACTTTTTGACAATGCTCAGAATTCAAGACAGCAGCACCTGCCATACTGCTGATCGAGACACCATGCTATGTACAGTAGAACTCTGTTTTTGTGTTTCAGATTTTTACGCTCTCCTGCTAATTACATCAATTACTGTTGGTCCCGTTAAGTATCCATTTGTTTATATGTACAACATATCCGTTGTTTACAACACTCAATAATTCCATTTCCCGCTTTTTACACTATTTCTTTACATTTGTATATTTTCTGAACACGAACGAGAAGTACAGATATATGTATATAATTATGGCAAACTTCAACGATAACATCAATGTGATCAACTGTTCCACTCGTATACACGCATACACCTTTATGATCTGGAACTAGACAGCTTAACGTCATTTTGTTGACCTGTGGTTACTCTCGCTCACGTGGCAGCACCATAGGGTGTGCGCAACTTGCACTAATTTGCTCTCATTCACGTGATTACACCACTGGCTGTTTGAACCTTGTATGAAGTTGCACTAAGATGCTCTCGTTCCCATGATAACATAACTGGCTGGTCACAATTTGTACAAAGTTTAGTGTTGTAATTTTTGTGGCATTCGAATATTATTAATGCAATGTGACAAAATAATTTCCAATTTATTCAAAGCCGAATTGTTACGGAATGGACTAAAATGTCTAACACAGCTAAAATACCAGCGTTTCTATTGTTGAAAAACTTCACATTTTAAAATTGTGTTAAACATCACACCGCGACGCATGTATTCCTTGGTTATCGCAATTTTAACAAAAAATACAATCATAAAAACTGTTCGATTATTGAAGCGAGTACCGTGATTTATGGGCCGTTTGTGTAAAAATGAAAATACGTTCGCATATTAAATTACGATCAACTGAGGAATTATTTTAATGAATGATGTGTGGGTGCAAGAGTACAAATGTACCAATTAACACAATCCATAGCCAGCAAACTGGGAATTGAAAATTTTTGTCCTTCAAATGGTTTGTTCAACTGCTTTAAACAAGTCATACCCTTGTTTATTGGTCAATGCAGTTATTATATGTGTTTAATATTTACACAGTATTTTCTAAATTAAGTTTATTTGAACTTTTTAAAATAAAATATAGTTCTTGCGTGTGACTTTACATGTTTGGGAGTTTATTTGTGAACATTGTTCGTTTTAATTTTAATGTCTATACTAATGTTAAATTATTACAAGTTAGTAATATTCAAAACCTTTTTCTGCGTTTCCCACTTTTTACACTTTCCTGCTTTTTACACCATTTTTGCAGGGTTACTTGAAGGGTGCAATAAAAAGGGTTCTACTGTATTTGTACATTCTAAACGAATTACTAATAATAAAATTTTGTAACAGGTTGTTTAAAATTATAAATATATTTAATTAATTAAATTACTCAAATATTAACTGCAGATGAAGATAAAAAAAGTTGACATGAACCTAAAATTATACTAACATATGAACATTGTTCAAACAGATAAAGAAATGCAAAAATGTGTTTGAGTAAACAATGTACAAAATTCAAAGAACTTTCTCATGGTATGCAATACATAAAGCCCAGCACACACGGGCATCTTTCTTGTACATGAGTGTGAGCATCAAATGTGCACAAGAAAGTGAACACTAGCTAGTGTTCTAGCTAGTATGCTACCAGATTGATTGTTTAGTTCACACTGCCAACTTTCTTGTACAATCAGGTGTACACAATTAAAATTTTTTATTCATATTTTAAGGTTGCATTTCTAGTATTGGAGGTAATAAGTGCAATACTAATTGTACGTGCACCAAAAAGAAGCTTTAAAATGTATAAATGGAATCATTGTCTCTAGATAATTATACCCAGATGTTAAGTGACATGGCGCACAATCAGCAAATATTCTTTTAATAGCAACTTTTGTTCAGCTAAGACACTATCTATTTCAAAATGCTTCGTATTTGTAAGCTGTTTTGTTCAAAAACATTTGCACATGCATAAAAATTCTTTGTTTATATTCGACTAGTACAAGAAATATAAAGAGAAATAGTACCGTCCCTATCCCGCAATAGCTAGTATACAAGTCCTTGTATGCTAGTCACGAGTATGCTCAGTGGCCATTCACACGATACAAATTCGCTACAAGTCAAGGAGAACAAGAAAGTGTTCACCTTCTTCTTCAAGAAAGATGCCCGTGTGTACTGGGTTTAAGAGTAGACACAAGTAAATTGTACAAATGTTGATTAAAACCAACTAATTATTTTATTGGGCTTTTAAGTCTCGTCTACAGTGAAATCATTAATATGGCTACACACTATTTTGCACAAGAACAGGAACTAGGGACGGAGTCAGCCACGGCCTACGTTAAGGAACCATCTCAGAACTCACCTGGAGAAATTAAGGAATCCTGGAAAACTGAAACCAGGATAGCTGGAGTTTAGGATAAAACCTGAGCTACAGGCACATTGTCCTTGGTTCATAAATACCAATGTTCAACTTTACATTACTTGAGCACAGCATATTTTAAAACTGTCATACTTTAAATTTCAATTTTTCACTATTTGAAGGCATACAAAAAAAAACCAAACAAAAAATAAAACTAAAAAGACGATATATACACTGAAATCTCGTCGTTACGGCCCTCTTTATTACAACCATCCCTTTTACAACCCTTTATTCAGGAACCATAAAAAATTTGGGTCGAAAAAATTTGAAAATTTAAGGAAAATCTGCTGAAAAATATATTTGTTTTACTTGTTGCTCTGTGTTGCATTTTCCTTGGTGAATGCTGTGTTGTAAGAATGCACAGCTAAAAACAGATAACACACTTCCTGACTGTCCACACCAGCCAATACCCATTCGCTCCCCTACCACAACAGACAAGTCAGATTGTGCTTGTGTGCGGGTGAGCATCAACTACCATGCTCGTCTAGTGTAGGCTGCTCACACAACAAGAAGGCAGGGCAGAGCGGCAGGGTGGTGGTTGAGGCAGGATGGCGACGCATAGCCCTCGCTTGTCGCCAACCCCTAGCCGCATTCCTGAGCCTAGTCTTCTCCTCAGCTCCGGACAGTAGTCTACGTTGCAGCTGCATCCATACCACCCCCTACCCATAATGCCCGATACGTGCCAAATAGCATCCTGTATGGCCGCAAAGCAGAGCCTCGTGTTTGTCTTTCATCTCCCATTCTCCCTCAGCTATCGTCTTTGTTTCCATGTCTGGCAAGGGTCCAGTGGGATTGGGGATATATTAGACTTTTTTAACCCTCAGTACATCACCGCAAAAAAGGACAAGCATGGCATCTAGTCTGTAAAAGAAGAAAAAAAGAAAGCAATCCAGCGTTATCTCATCTTTTATTTCTCTAGATTCAAATCAGGTTGTGTGCATAATCTCTGACTGTACCTACTTGACCTTGACAACTTCTCCTGTGTTACTGAACACTCGGCATGCCAGGTATATAATGATGCAATCACTGGTGTGTAAAAACTGCCTATGATGCAAATACAACTACAGTGAAACCCCTTATTTACACTTTCCAGGGGGACAGGGCGAAAAAGTGTAAATAGCGGGAAAGTGTAAATGAAGGGAAATCTCAAAAAAACCATTCAGCTTACCTTATTTAGTACTTTTGTTTTTTCTACAGGTAAAATCAAAGTGATAGAATTTGTCATATTTTGTCACATAAAATTTGGTACAGTGTAAGTTACCAATATCAGAATTGAATACACTGTTACAGGAAGATTTATTGCACGTGCACATACCAAGAGAACATCTTAAAATGTTAGAACCGATTTTTTTTTATCGTTCGGTAAATACTATTAAGCATTTTACCAATTTTTTTTTTTTTGAAAATGCTATCATGAATTTAGACAAAAACGGTAAGCATTTGAATGGGAATGTACATTTCTTCGTTATTCAGATCAACATATGTTCCCACGAACTCATCACACTTCTCCATTATTACAGTAGGCCTATCTGTTTTTGTTTTATCGACAATGTCAGCTATTTTTTTTTCAATTACATTACCGTTTTATATAGATCTAAAACACGCTGCACTAAAATGGAAATGATTTAAAACACAACTGTTTGTAATAAACATTTTCAAACACGTTTTGAAAATTTTAGGTTAAAGTTACCGTTATTTGCGCTTACAAAGACAAACGAACGTACGTGAAGAGATCAATGTTGCCAACGTGAATATATCTATCGATAGCGTCAGAGACAATCGATAGCGCTA
>PNEQ01002139.1:79633-95724 GCA_003012365.1 Medauroidea extradentata | reverse complement strand
CGAAGTCGCTGTTAGTGGCAGGGACAAACTTAAGACTGCTTTTTGCATGGACAGCTATAGCTACTTATCCTTCTGCAGAATTAGTTCAACTAGCCGCTTGGACATTCTAACACTTGATGACTGAAGTACCAATCTTGTGTACAAAGAGGTTTTTCAATTAAAGTAAATATTATCAGTTACGAATAATACTCGCGAGCAATGCCGCGGGGGACTGCTAGTATATATATATAATATCTGCACAAGCATTTTACTTTAAATGTGCAGAAAAGTGTGGATAAGATGGAAAATACTCTTGTATGAAACTGACCTACCTAATCCAATAAGGAAGCTGACCTTGGATGTATGATTTGTTAATGTTTTACTTAGCTGTGAGAACTCGGGTATTTGTAACACTGATAGCTGTGAAGAGAGAAAGTCGTAACTACATAAGTTATATGTATCTCAAAAGATAGGCTAGGGGAGTGTGTTTAGTTCTGACAGTCTCTGGCAGAAACATTAGAGAGTGAAGGCTGAGTTGACGATGAGGAGGTGTAGGTGGTGAGTGGAGGAGTTCGGAGGGTGAAAGGAATGGGGTAAAGTGTGGGGTTGGTATGTAACGAGATGGTCTGCATAAGTAGTATTGTCTTGCATATGGTAGGTGAGTACCTTGGAGGATGTGGTGTTGGTCGGATTGTGCCCTCCTTGTTTGAAAATAGTCGAAGAGTCTTGCATCTATGTATTAAATAATATTTTGTTAGTTTTTTAATAATATATTAGGTACAGCTGTGTAAGTGAAGCAGAGGGTAGTCGTCATTTAGCCTATAGGATATAAATTGAATGTATTATAATTTAATAATGAAATTTTAATAACGTTTTTTTTTAGGTTTTTGAAAGTTGATTAATTTTATCGGAATTCGATCGGATATAGCTGCGACGGAAGTCGGATTTGAGTGATAACGCTTATTAGTATTGAAAATAATATTTTAAAGTATAAAAAAATTTCATAAACAAAAGATTTTAATTGCCTCTTTTGATTATGGCATTGTTTATCAGTACTTTGAATGAATAATGAAATAGCATTTATCTGCTCAATTTGAGAAGACATTGAGGTCATGCTAGTTTTGAGACATATACAAACGTAATTTTGATGATTCGAGAGAGGAAGGGAAATTTTTAGGAAAAAGGAGACATTTTACAGGGGGTAAAGGGAACATTTATGGTAATTTCGATAAATTTTAAGTAAGTTTTGACAGTTTGGTGACATCTAGGTCGTGTTCAAGGTCAAGGTCATCCAACATGGCAGCCAGGGCCGTCACATCACAACATGGTGCTTGACACTTCATAGCACCTCACACAGACTACTGCACCAACACAGGCATTTTTATGCTACTTTCATTCTGGGTGTTGTCATTTTGTGTTATCCAAGGATTTGCACTCATCCATGCGCGGTATCGCTTTTTAAACACAACGATTGACAAACTGTTGATAAAACATAATTAGCATTGCTTAATATATTAATACATAGGGAAACAACTTGATATGGTCGCTATACATTCTTGTGATTTTTTTTTCCAGTGGACAGATGCATTGTGTTTCTGTACACCAACCCTAATGCAGAAGATGGCCAGTATCGACTGATCCTAGCTGCCAATCGTGATGAGTACTTCAGAAGACCTGCAGTGCGAGCCCATTTTTGGGAAGAATATCCTACAATTGTCGGAGGTAATGTCATTGTGCGACTGAAAAACGTGCCACAATCGTTTGGGAAACTATCGAAAACGGTAAAATTTGAAATTATTTGTCACGTACGTTGTAGTTTTGGGCATAGACTGCCCTTTTCCAGGTCATGGTCCAGACACAGACTAGATAGTAATATAGATGTGAAATGACGCGGCTCTTTTGATGCTGACGAACTTATCCGCTTATTGGCTGCCCGAGGTTGTTGATATGAACCCAGTGTATGTTTAGCTCCTGCATGTTAACGGCATGTTTGCTAATGACCTGGCTTCCGGCTAGCAGGGACGCACGCCGCGTTACGCTGATTGGTAGTAAGCGTTTCTGCCGTGATACTGGTCAGCGAAGATATTCTACCATCTTACCGGCTATTTCACTTCTGTATCCCTAAATATTCTGTGGTCCAGAGCTGTACGTGTTTACCTCTTGCAGGTCGAGACATGGAGCCTGGCCGTGAAGGGGGCAGCTGGTTTGCCGTGTCCAAGAAGGGCAGGCTTGCAACTTTACTGAATGTGATGGGCGGTACTTTTGCCGACATGAAGAGTCGCGGATCCATAGTGCCTGATTACCTCACTACCGAGTCCACTGCAGAAAAACATCTGTCCAGTTTGGAAAGCTGTGCTCACGAATTCAGTCTGTTCAACCTACTGGCCATCGATGTGAGGTATGCAGGAAATTTCGTTTGTAGAGTCCATAGAGACTGAGTTGTTAGTTATGTGATGGTTCAATATTTGTAATAAAAATAGTATTATTAATGAATGTGAAAAAAGGGCATGTTTTGCTTATACAGCATATTGCAAAGCTGCATGTCAATATTTTCTGTAACTATCTACTCGCCTACAGAAAAAAAAAGTTATTTGTACATGGGTTAAAAAATTAACTGTTTCTGCACTACATATCACAATATATGACGTACTGTGCACAACATGCAGGCTGTACCATCTTACTGTAGAATGCTATCACAGCTATAATTGATAGCAACATACCAGACGAGACGTTTTTAACTAGGCGGTACAATTTGTGCGATGTTTCATACCATAGCAACATAATCCAGCTCCCATGCACACTATGCACTATACATCGTGTACTGTAAACTGTGCAGGAAGAGTGCATTTTCGGACCCAAATTCATACAACATTTATTTTCCTACTAAATGTGCCCATATTGCGCCCCCAAAAATTTTGACATGCAATTTTGCAACATTCTGTATAGTATAGTATGAGAGGCTTCGCCCTAACAAAAAATTGTCAATTGGCTAATTTGAATTCTTTATGATTGAGATCATTCAATGCACTAGTGAAATTAAAAAAAAAATCGTTGTATGTTAGGCCCGCGGTATTTTTTGTTTTGTTTTGGAACTCCTGTATTAAAATAAATAATTCGCAAGCTATTTTTAATTCCAAAAATAGTTAAAAATTTCTCTGGACAACATTTTTCTAATCATTCCAGGTAAATGGCACACTGATCGATATTTCCAGGATGAGAGTTGTGAGCATTCGTTATAAGCTAACAAACATTTGGGGGCCGCGGTTGGCCCAGTGATTATAGCATTTGTCTCTTACCAAGGCGATCAGTGTTCGATTCCAGGCGGGGTCAGTCTCCGGATTTTCGTATGTGGGAATCGTGCCGGATGAAGCCGCTGGTCGGCAGGTTTTCTCGGAGATCTTCCATTTTTCCCGCTCATTAATTCTGATGCCGCTCTCTACTCACATAATTTCATCCCTCACCAGCCCTAAGATCTGGATGTTAAGTGTTGATCAAAATATTTTCATTCACAAACGTTTTGTTGTAGCACAGGGAATACCAATGACATTATTGTTACAATAGGTGCAGTTATACAACGGATCAGTGACGTATTCAGAACATGTTCAAAGGAGGGACCCACTATTCCTCACTTTTTTTTCATACATGTTACTTCAGTTACCAAAATACATTAGACTTTTTACCTATTTTTTATCAAATTTCTCTTATTCACAAGTTATCTGGTACATCTGAATTGCAAAATATGTTAAACATTTAACTAAATTCGTTATTTTATGTTTTCATAAGTTGCATGAAACATATATTGGCTTGTGTCTTGTCCATAAGAACATTCCAACACTTCTAGACAGTAATTAGTACTTGAAATCTGGAAAGGATGGCTTGTGGGAGAAAAAAGTTAACTACGTTTTATGAATGTTGATTGAATGTACAAACTTAGCATATGTCAAGTTTTTTATAATTCCAGTACATGTGTTCGGCATCGCTGCCGCCGATGTGTGGCAGTACCGCCCTCCTGTACCTTATCCCGAAGGCTTACCAGACGACACCTTGCTGTCCATTACACAGGGAGGGTTGTCAATCTATTATCTTCTGCAACCAGCATCCATTGAAGTTTTCCACCTGTCTGAGGGACGTTGTTACTAGGGGGAAGGACCCACGAACTCCCCACCATTCCCAAGCACGCCGAACTCAGCATACTTCCCTTTGCACTCTGTTACGAGACAGGCGTCAAACACCTCGGCCCCACCACAATCACGCCCCTCAGGGCCATAATTCCAGTACAATCCATTTCACCCGCAGTTTCCCACGGTTTTCTTTGTTGACGGTGCCTCTTAGCCTAAGCCATACCAGCGCCCGGCCCCCTTGGGCGAGGAAAGAGATCACGCTCTACTATGCTGTGAACTTTAGCTAACAGCCAGGTGGAACCATCCGAACCCTTTGGAGGAACACTGAACTGCGTCTCCGTCCACCTTCCAAAGGAGAACAGGGGCTAGCGAGAGAGCCAAGGGCCACCCATCCTTGGTTCTCGCCCACTGACCTGCCCCCCGACTGAGATCCTCATCTCAGTCACCTCTTGGTTTGAGTCTGGGCCCATCTTACCCCTAACAGACTCACCGGGCCTGCTCCCGGACACTTTCGCAGTCAATCGTCGGCCTTTCTCAGGGGAAGGGTCCCCTCCAGACCTGCCCAGCATATAGGCAACCACCACCACTATGAATCCAACCCAGACCAGACACGGCAGATAACCATACCGTGGGGCTAACCTGGTCGCCCGTAGTACTACCTAATTTCCATGGCATTTGTGGGTTTTCCAGCCAGACCGCCTGGGTTCTTCAGATCACACAGGGTCCACCTTTTGACGGGGAACCCACTGAGGGGGACCACCCTTACAGCCGCACAGATCGGGCGTGTGACCTGTTTCACCCAGACCGCATCCAGTTCGTCCATTTCCATTACCTTAGTCTCCCACTTGGAGATCTGGGCTTTTGGGCCCCAACAGCCTGAGCGCTAGGTAGTCTAATGCCCCACCTATTGGTTTCTCCTTGTTGCCATCTATCGGAGAATCCATCAAGGCAAACACCCCTCTCTCAACTCTGAGGAGCCGAGATGCATAGGGCCCGCACACCAGAGCCTGCATCGGTTCTAAGATCCGGTGGCGCCACGAGGAGGCTGCAGGTTGACTTGGGTGTGAAAGGTTTTTGTGCTGAGGGGTCACAGAAGCGTAAAGCTAGCACCAGAGGCCATAATTCCAGTACAGGAGGAAGATAAAGGGGAATTACACGTGTCTTTCTGATCTTCCATAAAAGCTTCCTTCAGAAAAAACAAATTATACTGGCTGTTTCACCACACATTAAATTTTTACAGTACCCTGTTTGCACTCCTTCCCTATTTTTCGTCAGAAACAATTGCTCACAAAACTCACCAAAGTTTATTTACGAAGTTTTTTGGAAACCCAGTTTTACTCCTCCTCGCCCTTCCCCAAGTAACCTTTGCAGGTGCACACAAAACTCACAAAAGTTTTTTTTTTACAAAATTTTTGGTACCCTGTTTTGGTACTCTGTGCCATTATACACCCCTTTCCCCACGATTTTAGTTGGCCGAAACCTTCGCGGGCACGCGGACAACTCAACAAAGTTTCATTGCATTGAATGGTAAAAGTATGCATGGAAGACGAACAAAGAAACATTTATTTTTATATTACAGATTAGCACCGAATACTATTACGCTAGTAGACATTGCCCATAACGATGTTTTTGTCCCGTTGAAAGCCTTTGAATCCTAAGCATACTAGAATAAAAATTTTACACTTTTTGGAATGTAACCGACTGTAAAAACTATCTCTTAGGGCCCGGTAGTTTTCGCGAAAAGATTTTTGCCCCACTTTGTTTCAGCGCCTTACGTGCACACCTGCAGCTCAACTTCATGATCATTTGCAGAGTGTTTTTGTGCAGAGTACGTTATTCATTTGACTGTGCCAATAAGTACATGGTTAACTGCGACACATCACGTCTGTGGTTTGCGGGTTTAACCTCCACACGCTTGGTGTTACAGCATCCAATCACTGAACACATAGCAGAGATGCAGGTGCGCACGTAAGACACTGAAACAAAGTGCTGCAAAAATCTTTTCGCGAAAACTACCTGACCCTAATCTCACATTAATTAGACAATTCGAACCGAAGAAATATTCCTGAGGTACTCCATTTAAAAAAATCCCCAGTGAAATTGATTTTGTAATTAAAGAGATATGCGAAAGTCGGATAATTGTACCCAACGTCATAGTTTATCCCTGTCGGTTATTTTTACTGAAGGCAAATTTAAAAATAATAATAATAATAAGTTACTTGAAACAAGTTCGTGCAAAATCTTTTAATAAAATAAGTCAGTGTGTCTAGCTATGGAACTACTGTTAATAATAGTTATAATAAAATTGTATTGTTGTTCAGCCAAATTGGCAATATACAAAGTCATGTACGTACATAGAATAACATACATCTAACATAATTAAAGTAAATGTAAACACCTAGAATACACTATTATAGCTTGTCAGTTCTTCAAGATGATGTAAGCGATTATAAGACAACAACGAATCATACAATTTTTTTGAGAATATGTAATGGTAAATTTTGAGCAGATTCAAACCACTTATTAAAAAAGTTTTGCCCAACAATTTCGTAACTGTTTAAGGACTTGTATAACCTATGAAATGGAATGTAGATTTGACTGCTAGACCTTCATCTCACTCGGCTATGCTCCAATTTACAAAATCTTTGTGAATGCTATATTTTTAATTCTTAAAGGAAACATGTATCGTAAAATTTTCGCATATATATGTGTTGTAAATTATTTTTGCTATGTAGCCTACTTTTATTTTTATGAATAAAAGATTATATTATTTTGGTTAATTATTGCTAAATAAAGGTTTTTTTAGATGATAACTAGGTAAAACTATGCAATTCCATTTCTTTGGAAAAAAATTAGGCTGCATTGAAAAACTACTTAAATACATCTGTTTGATGGTAATACAAGATCTGCCTTCTTTTAAAATTTAAAACGTAACATCTGCAAAAAAAAAACAATATAAATACGAAGCCGTGCTGCCGAGTGGAGTGCAGAACTTCAACCAACTCAAGTTTATTAGAAAACTATTTAACATATGCATGTGATGTCTGTGTAGGAATAGCACTTAAAGAACATAACCTGCTTGTACATAATTTTCAGGTCCTCTATTAATTTTTAAATTTGTTTTCTCGCTACTAAAATAGTGGTAATGGGGGTTTTAATTTATTTTTAAGGTCATTGTAATATTAGTTCCGAATATTTTAAATTGTATTTACCGGTATATCATGCCATTATACAAAACATTTACACCATATAATGATAGGGTCGTCACTGAATGTCTCATAGGTGCGAGTTTTCGGCGAGAAGGCTGCATATCGGTTCAATGACTTGCGCCTTACAGCTCGGGTGAGGCATGATGGGCGTACTATGTCACGCTTATATCTCCGCACCTCTTGGACTCGAACTCGCAAAATATGTCCACTCATGCGGCCATCTTCACTTGAATATTGTTCGGTAAATTTACAACATATTGCATATTTTCTGCAGAGCGACATTAAATACGACTGTGTAGTAATATATTTTATTTTCTTCCTTAAGGTAGAGTTAGTATCGATTAGCGATATTTGAATACGGCCATGTAACGGACCGTGTTGCCTTGCAGGCGAGACGGTATTGATGTGCGACAGTTGTCCAACGTGGGTGACACAAGAAGGACACACACTTCTGCCCAAGGATTCCTCGGCATCGGCAACCACCTGCTGGGCCGCCCCACATGCAAGGTGTCCGCAGGGCTAGACAACTTCAAGGACATCGTAGTGCGAGCAGACGACAAGGACATGCTCCTCCAGAAACTGCTCGCCTTGCTCAAGTGCAACAAGAAGTAATTATGAGGCTATGACAGCTCCCATGCCCATACTTACGTGTGTTCAAGTGGGGAAAAAATCTTAATTTTATATTTGTATTAAATAGTATTAGGTTTATAGACGTTACTTGGGAGTACATTTTCCTCTTACGAAAAAAATTCAGCTCAACCAGTTGTCCCATAATGGCACTTCAAAATCACAATCTGCATGTTTTTAGTTCTTATAGTTGCGAATACCAATTAACATAAATTAATTTAAAAATTCACACTGAAACATGTCACAGGCTACTACTGCTTGACATGTTTTAAAATTCATTACAAAATATTTTTGTGTTTAAAAACAAAATTCTGAAATTTTGAATTTGTTGCCTCTTTTATCAATGTTCTAATAAAAAATATTTTTGTATTTAAAAAATAAATTCTGAAATTTTGAATTTGTTGTCTTTTTTATAGATTTTTTAAAATACAAAAATATTTTGTAATGTATTTTAAAAATGCCAAGCAGTAGCCTGTAACATCTAGTTTCAATGTGAATTTTTTAATTAATTTATGTTAATGGGTTTTTGTAGTTTATAAGAACTAAAAACGTGCAAATTTTGACTTCGAAGTGCCATTATGGGAAAACTGGATGAGCTACTACTTTTCGTAAGAGGAAATTGTACTCCCAAGTAACGTCTATAAAATTAACACTATTTCATGCAAATATAAAATTACGTTTATTCCCTACTTGGACGCCCTTAAGCTAGATCCACGACCAACGCTTAGTCTATATGCATACGTGTAAAATTAGAAACACTGATGTGAATGCATGCAAGCATTTACGTCGTCACAAAGAACAAGTGAGTTGATCAGCTTTCTACTCCTTATGGACGTACACTAAGTACTGGCTGTAAATCCATCTTAAAGTAGTCATAGGAATGTAGGCCTTAATTAAGTTCTAATAATTTTTTTTAAAACACCACTCCTTCTTTCTGTTATAAATTATTCTATTTGTTTCGCTCCAAGACTCTTAATTAGCCTTAATTTACAGCCGACTTTTTACACTAGCAAAAACAACTTTTGTGCCTGTCTAGATTCTACAGTGCTGTGACTCCAAGCTCTAACTTTTGATGGACGATGGATGAACGCACAAATTTCTAAAGGTGGCGGCGATCATTTCAACAGTTTTTTTTTAAATAAGCAGGCAAATTCATGACTTTAAAATATGATATAGATAATTTTGGCATATGAAGAAAAATTGAAGTACTAACAAAAATTATTATTTACACAATTCTTGCTCAAATTGAAACGTAAATAATTTTATTACTAAAAAAATTATGCTTGCGAAATCTCTTGGTGATGATGAACAGCGGTTGCCATTATTAGCAGCCATACATCAACTGATAATAGTGAAACTGTGAAAATAAGTAAACTATTAAGAGGATTTTTTAACTCCCACATAAGATTTCTGTTTGTACATTGTTAGCATTGCAAATTAAAGGAATAGTGTCGATAGGATGACAGATTGTCGTGAACTGCTAGAGTTGCAGGCGGATGGACGAAGTGCGGACGGGTGCGACGGATCATTGTAAATCAACCTTAAGTCTTGTTGAATGCCAAGAATGTATACATCACTGTCAAGTCTACGATTACACCGAGTCGACAGATGATTTGACACGCATTTGACGACTGCAAGCCAGAAATAAATAAGGAAATAACTGTTGACGATACAGCATGCTACCCGCTTGCAGGGTTATAAGTGGGGACCCTTATTTTTCGCGAAAATAATTTTGCCCCAGTTTGTTTTAGTGCCTTACTTTAACATCTGCAATTCTGCTTCATGGTTATTGGCAGCGTGTCTGTATGAAGAGCAGTATCTCATTTGACTGAGCCAATAACAATAACGTTCCTGCAACATCACATGTCTGTGATTTGCCGGTAGAATCCAAAGACTTGAGAGAGTTAAAATATCCAATCACTTACCACGAAACAGAACTGCAGGTATGCACGTAAGGCACCGAAACAAGGTAGGGTAAAATTCTTTTCGCGAAAAACAATGGTCTCTAGTTATAAGTCGAACAACTAACAAAATAGATTCCCAGAGGTACTCAGTCAATTGCAAAGACTAACATTAACTTCTGCTCACATTTTTTTTATCAAACCAATGTTGGCAGCACAACAGCTTAAGCAGTGACGTATGTCTTCAAGCCCATTCATCCTCACTTTTAAAATTACTCTCTTTACCAAGAGTAGATTTTAACGGGCTGCATACGTAGAGTTCTCAAGCGATTATTGCCGATTGTTGCAGGCACTACCCGGACCCAGTGCTGCAGTCTCTGGCACCAGATTCTCCTCCAGAGAGACTTCAGGCTGTTAGCTCCATCTTCATAAACAACACAGGGATCGGCTACGGCACTAGGTGAGTTCAACACCCATCTATAATCGTGCTATCTTAAGATAGCTGCCTACCCAGATCGCCGAGTGGTGTGCTGATCTCTGGTTGATACACGTGTATTCGAAAACTGCTTAATGTGCTTGAGTGATGTCTGTATTCAAATATCGTCTCACATGTAAACACTTTCAGGTCCTTCAGAAATCTTCAAAGATTGTTTTCTTGATGTCAGAAATTGTGAAAAAAAAAATTTTTTTTGCTGTGCTTTTTAGGCAAGAAACTTGGTGCGGAATATTTAAAAAGGTATATGCGTGTACAGCACATTTTAATGTTTAGTATTATTACGTCGTAAAATTTTAGGGTCACCACAGAATGTCTCAGAGAACCGAGTTATCGATTGAGCCCGTTGAGCGACTTTCGCCTAGAGGCCAGGTTTTTTTTGTCCTTACCATTTCCGAATACCTAGGCCTCGATCGCGCAAAATACACTCACCCAGGCGGCCAACTTAATATACTGCGTCACCTCGTTTGTTGACAATATTAACTTTGGTATAATAAATGAAGGGTGAGATAACTGACAATATGTCTGAATACAAATATTACATTTTTTACAATTATGTGGCTATCATTAGACTAAATTTACTCGAAGTTATTTAGTTTTTATTACATTGTGAGAGATAATTATTACCTATGTTTTACAATTAGCTTAATTATTCCATATCTACACTTTAATATTTGAAAGGCAATTTGCTTACAGGGAGATTTTCGGAAAGTAAAATTATTTTCAAATCAAAACGCGAGTATTTTTGAAATGCGATTATTATAGAGGCCTAGATATTATCATATTCAAAATTATAAAAATTACAATTTTAAATTTTTATAGATTTTGTGATTTCAAGCCCTTATTTTTTCTAAAAAAAAACAGCTTTTAATTTTTTACTCGAAAGTAAAGTATACTACCGCACAGTACTATATAACATCCGCTGATAAAATATGTACCCCGCAAAAAAAATCTAATCGGATTTTGATGGGTAGTTCAGATTTTGTTTACCATTTAGTATTCTAGTCGTCCGCTCGACATCGTACCTTTCCATACCCGTTAAGTTAAACATTACAAATTTCCATATTGGCACTATTATAACATACATTATTTTTGTGTCTTCTCCGTGCAAATAACCTGGTTGAGTCGCCTTATAATGTAGATGTCACGCTTTGAATCTCCATCAGTCGTGTTACTTTACGTTGATAAATTATTTTATTTTTTTCTTTAACGCAAGAGAATATGATGTTAGTGTAACGGAATTTTATTCCTAACTTTTTATGCATGATACGTTTTCTCATAAATATTTCTATACTCGTAGTATGCTAGTTTTTAAGTCACTATAGACGTTAAGTAGTTTTGTTCTTGTAAATAACAATAATTATAGTTCATAATTTTTATTTTGTTTCTTCTTACCACAGGGCTCATACTATAGTGCTGATTGATAAAAACGACAGCGTTGACTATTTCGAATGGGCAATGGCAGAGCCTATACAAGAAGACAATCCCCAATGGCAGAAGCAACATTTCACATTCAAGCTTGAATTTGGCACATAGTTACGTGACATGGATACTTTAAATACCTACATAATGCATTCAGGGAGGAATTATGTATCTGTTTGAGAGTTGTGTATGTATTACATGAATGTGTTTGCAATACCAATATTACTAATTTTGTAATTTTGCGATGAATGCAGTTGCCCACACACACACATATGCCAGATGATTGGAAAAAACACCGACAATGCTTAGTATGTTGCGCGGGACGACAAACTGATCATAATTGAAGAAGGAACCCATGTTTAAATGTTGCAAATAGCATGTCTCAGAATTATGTTGCATTGCCTACCTCTGAGGGGCTTCACTGCGCCTACGTATTTTGATTCGCATTTTCTTGAAAACTGTTTACCGGAGTCAATTAACACAAGAGGTACTTTCCCCTTTTATTTTGCGCGATATGCAATCATATGTAATATCTAATATTTTAGTACCGCATAGTATTTAAAAATTACTTACACAAATAGGTTGAGTAACCCCTACATAAGCAGTGAAGGGGAACGTTGCATCAACCACATTTTCACATATTCATTTGCTCCGATTCTTAGAGCTCTATGAAAATTTTGGTGACTCCATCTCTTATACTTTCTAGTATTTTTCAAAAAACGGAATTAAAAATTTTGATTTCAAAGTCCTGTAGCTCCCTTAATATTCACCACACAATAGTAATGGTCAGTGTAGCCCCCTTCATTTTACATACACTGTTAGAAAAAATGTCCGTGAAATTACGGAAAAGTACTGGCAAAAAATTATCCAAAAATATTTGTAAAGTAACGGACACTCAGTTTTTCTTGATAACGGAACCCTCCGTAAAATAACGGACAATCCGTTTTCCGCAAAAAAATTAAGGTTTCTGTAATCTACTAGCACTCCATTTTCTAGAAATACTACATTTTATTATTAGCTATGTGTTATCGAGAAACTGACGCACTATTTAGTAACCTGAAAAATTTTTCGAAGTTGCTGTGATTCGAACCTACGACCTTATAATTGCTGGGCAGAAGCTCTAACAATTTTTTTTTAAATGTTAGGCTCCTTGACGAGGTCGCAACATCGCCAACGAGCCAAACATCACCCCTTTACAGCTTTAGTATGTGACAATTCCCCAGTTGTGACAGTATTTGGTAACTCTGATAATTGAAAAGACTCTAACAGACAAACACAAATTTTACACCCAGCCAGACCCGGGAATCGAACCCAGAACCCCTCGTATCCAAGTCGGTCGCTCAACCAACTGAGCTACGTGGGGTCGGACACCATTGAACCACAGTGACAAGTTATGAGTGACTGAGTTCCATGCAGTGGTAAGATATCAATTTTATAAGAGACAAATTTTGTATTTGACATCCAGGATTAATAGTGATCTGATTATTAATACCACTTTTTTAAGATACACAGTGAAATATGCTTTAAAATTGTAGAAACATATTTTCATGAATTTATGGAAAGTTACGGTCAAACATCAGTAAACTGGCAATACGGACACATTTCCGTAAACATAATATTACGGAAGCCACTTCCGTAAAATTACAGTACTTTTATGTAAATATTTCCGTGAATTTACGGAAATTTTCAACAGTGTATAGAATCCTATCCCGGAGTTTGGCACATGAAATCTGGTCCACGCTTTATGTATATTCAATGGTTATACATAGCCGTTTCATACAGGCACACGTGGACGAACTCACGAAAACGGATCAAGCTGAAGCAGGCTTGTGCTCTCTGTCGTATTCCGTAATTTCTGGTAAGCACTGAGGACACTGATGGTCTGTCAGTGTTCGTCAGTACTAACGGAACAGTATCAGAAATACGTAAATATACCTTCATCGTCAGAGTTTCAGAAGCGATGAACATGTAAATTAAAGAAAACTTGTGTGTGATTATGAATGTACCTAGGAAATACAGTTAATCTTTTTTTACAAAATAATAATTTTATGGTACTTTCGAAGAAACAGTGTTTTATTGGGTTCATACGGGGAACATTCTTAAGAAATATTTTATATGTTATTTATATAGGTGATTCTGGACAAAATTGATCCCTTTGAAACCCTAATTACTTTTCACCTTTCAGGTTATTTACAATTTCCTGCTACTTTTAATATAAAAAACCGTCCTTAATAATAATAAAAGTGTATAGATTGTACTATACCCAAAAGTTTACTTCTGAGGTCATAATAAATACTATTTTTTAAATATTTTTCCAGACGCAATGGTCTTCAAATGTGATCGCTTTATCGCGAACCACCTATACTCTACTGTAACACCATGATGGTTCGAATCTTCGAACGTTTTAGAGAACAGTTTCTTATCGCACGGCAGTTTTTACTCGAGCTACATGTCCTCCAGAGCTCCAGTAAAACCAGTGGTGTCAGAAGTCGTAGCCTCGCACGAGGAGTCGACCAGTAACAGTCAGTGATTGTCAGCGGTAACGGAACAATAGCTAATATCACTGAAATAACTGACTAGAAAAATCAACCAGTACTGGAATGCGGCGTGTTTCGAGGGAGACTGTTGTTTCAAATGTTCCGCTCTATACTTATTCAACCTGCCAGCTAATTCTTTGGATCAGTCCATTGGATTCTGCAAAACGAAGTGAACACTGTTAGAATTTATTGGTTTGTGGACATACACCATTGCTCATGTTTTGCTGATCAAACCTGTGCTGATTGACAAAGTACGAAAACGAACCAGAAAAAACAAATATAAAACAAACACAAACAAAAAATAGAAAAAAAGGCAATCACAGAGGAATTCTGTCAGATTTTTCTTCAAAACGATTGTTATATTAGACAAAAAAGAATTATAGAGATATAATTTATTCGAATATCGACACAACACCCAAAACAGAAGACAGACACAAATATAGAATCATATTCCCAATATGAAACAAGATGGAAATAGACCAAAATACAATGAACGGTGGACAACAAACACAAGACAATAGACAACACAACACAAGTTAAAATCAACGAAAAAATGCAACGTTTCGGGGATTGCGATCAATCCTCGTCTTCAATACTATTGATTCGAAGCATTACTTTTCACACGACTGTTCAATGAGGTTAGGTGAGAGGATCTTACGACCCTTCAACAACGAGGTCTTAAGAGCCGATGAGGTGAAGTGAGGTGACTAGACAACGCAACATCCATGGCCGAGCCAGCATTCGAAGCCAGAACTTCTCGCACCGTGGACTGCTGTTCTGTCAATATCTTCATGATTATGCATCTTTCCTGCCTACAAAGTATTAATCTTCAACTTCTAAAACACAATCTGACCGACTGACTTAGAAATGACCAGCTACAAATCACAACAAATCAGACACTTTGGATACAGTGTACAAATTCTGTTTCAATTTGTGCAGTTACAAACTGGCAAGTCGTTTACTATTTTGTGTGATTTACTTATGTCTGTGCACAAAACTCCAAATTTTTGTATCTGGATTAAGTGTGTTTTCTACTTAGTGAACGTGTATGAAATGTGCAACATACATTTATAATAACATTTGAGTTTGATGCCTTTTTGGAAGTAAACGGGCGAAGTTGTACAGCATAAATATATGACAACAATCAAGTTTGATACCACTTTAGAAGCTAATAAGCTACAGTACCAACCAAAAACATAGGTCCACCCATACATAAAAGGGACACCCGACCCGGATTCATACTATTGGTTGGAGCGACTTTGTGAATTTTCCCCTGAATTTAATCGCCATAAGCTTCATTTTTGTTCAAATAAACGTTTTTGTATATTTCTTTGTTCACAAGCTATGCATTTATGAATATATTGCAAAACTAAAAAAGTCACCACATTTTGCAGTATACAAAAGCTATTAAAATAAAAACTACTTCAGGTAGGTTAATGTATTTTGTTTGTGTAGCATAAAATTTATGAACGTAAAATAATATGCAGAATTCACAGCGGGGAAAAATTATCTGGAACTTTTTTTTTCCTTTTTTGTGAATAATAAACACACGGGAAAAAACACTCAAAAACTCACCTTTCACATCTGGCTGAAATCATGTTTCAGACACGCGGTATAAATGTTACTGCTACTGCTACTTCTTACCAAACACATTCATTAACAAGCCTAAGTAGCAAACACACAGCGGCTCAGTCAATACCACAAAAATATACACATGGAATTAGTGGAATATTTATACAATTTTCCTTGTACTTTAAAATCCCCTCTGTGGCTGAAAACGAGGGCAAATTAATTGTTATTTA
>PNEQ01002139.1:50160-79533 GCA_003012365.1 Medauroidea extradentata | reverse complement strand
TATATATATATATATATATATATATATATATATATATATATATATATATATATATATATATATATACACACACACATACATAAATTCATAGCTTGTAAGCAAAGAAATATACAAAACAGTTTATTTAAACAAAAATGAAGCTTATGGCGATTGCACTCAGGGAAAAATTCACAAAGTCGCTCCAACCAATATTATGAATCCGGGTCGGGTGTACCTTACATGTATGGGTGGCCCTATGTTTTTGGTCGGTGCTGTAAATGTATATCCTTTATATTTCAGTTATTTAAAAACTTCTTCAAGAATTCTGTGCAACATTTTTAACCAGCTGACCCTTACTGTTAGAGTCGTTTATTAATAAGTAAAATAGTAGCATTTACCCAGCTGCACTTAGCTTGAAATATGGGGAATGTGTGCAGGTTTTTCAGTTAACTGACGTGATTGTAAATAACAAGATACTGTAGATTTTTTAAAATTTATTCATATCACATTAACCTTTTACAATGAAAAACTAAAAATAAATACTAAAAAAATTATATTAAAATACTAACAAAAATATAATCAATAAATAGAGGCAAGATTATTTCGCGTATTGACTCTAGGTCAGGTTGAATGCCAATAATGTATACTTCACTACTCATGTGATTAGACGACACCTGTTTTAACACATCTTTGACACTGCAGCCAGTGATAAATAAGGAAACAAGTCGTGGTGGTAACACGTATTACGTTAGAAGCCAATGGATATTTGACTTTGTCCAGTGTGTGTATAGGTCTGAGAAGTCTACGCTGTTGCCAGATTAATACGCGAAATACTCGTGCCTCTATCAATAAATATTCACATTCGATAGTTAAATAAATATATACATTTTAATTACGTAAAAACATTAATAAATTAACATAGTTAATACTGATAAGTTCCACTTGACATACTTTCACTACTTAAAATACAAGTAGTATATTAAGTTGCAGACTAAGAACTCAGTCTTCGTTCCTTGAAAAATTAAAATCTTATCTGAGCAACTGCTTTATATAAAAACAAAAATTTGCATACCTGAAGCATTTAGGGAATTTTGTAAGAACTATAATAACATTTGTTGATTTGTCTCCATTAAAAAAATATGTTGTTCTGGAGAGATATTGATAGTAAAACAACAATTAAAATGGAATGTTTCGTTTACAATGTACGTCACCTGAACTCAATTAATCTATAAGATATTTTCATTTTAATTAGAACATTCTCTCAGTTTTAATTTAAGCATATTTCTGTATAACTAATTTTTCAGACACAATGTAAAAAATAAAGCACTCTGAAATAAATATTTTAATGTCATGCTACTTTGTTACATCATCTGCAATCACAGTGATAAATAAAATTTTTTTTTCTTAGCTCGAATGAGAGAATACAAAAAGAAGACAGCAAGTAAAGCTTTACAAATTGTTTAAATAACAAATATGCGTTACAACAAAACTTTGGTTTGAAAGTAAAACATACGAAATAAATTAATAAGAAACAAATATACACATACACAGAGAGGTTACATTTGCCTTAACTGAAGGCTGCAGTTCCCACAAGAGATTTCAGTTTTCTGCAACTCCTTAGAAAGTAATACTGTCGGTTGTCAAACACCATGAAGTTTAAACAAATAATATGACCACGTTCTCTCGTGAACGGATAATAAATACAAATACAAAAATTAAGTAGTCAATGTTTAAATAAAAAAGACTGACAATTCGTGGAACAATAAATACATACTTATAAAATCATAAATCGAGAATAATTTATATAAATTTAGAGTAAATATAACATGGAGGGAACGTCCGCTATATGTAGCTGCCTATTTAAATGTGTGTCCAACATGTCACGTGGCTTACGTAAAATATGTGCGGAAGATTTTAAATTAACTATAGAGTCAACTTGAGATTTGTTATCTACTACAAACTATGTTAGATTATGGCAGCAGAATGTGAGTACGTATGCAAAAATAATTTCCTTAAAAACAGTAAATGTTGGCTAAGGAAATAGTGAAATCAAGTAAAAAAAATTATGAATTTAAAAGAGTATGATCATGACCGTCTTTAGTAGAAGGCCGGAGTCTTGAATGTGGCAACACTGCATCGGGGGCCTGCTGCTTGTCACTTCTTGGCCACCCTAGTCTCTTAGTGGCGTGTACACGTATACACTGACTAGGGCAGCCAATGAGCGACCGGCAGCAGGCCTCCGATGTAGCGTTGCCACATTCAACACTCCGGCCTTCTACTAAAGACGGCCATGGTACAATGCAAATTTGACGTACCACTATTGCATATTTCATTCAGGAAAAAAAACACTATGAAACAATTGAGGCCATGTTGGACACTCATTTCTGACGTCCCGCTCTAGTATTATTTACTCTAGGTGGTTTTTAAGTAGCACAACGAGCACAGATTGGTCGCGCCGCCTGGCGAAGCAGCAGCGAGGTGAAGGTAGCGGCCCTGATAGTCTGGAAGCACACGAGGGTTGAGACGACATGTAACACTACGGACATCGGGCGGCCTACCGACGCAGGGGCAGGTAGGCAGATACAAGGGGGCTGACTAGGATCTGGACAGCGATGGACGCGGCTAGATGGCACGTCAGTATGTGTCCCACTGGTACGGCCTCGATCTCTCAATGTTGAGCAGCAAGTCATCCAGGCTCTCCTCGCTGTTGTCCTGCGGCCTGGCGGGCTCCACCACGTCCTGGGCTGCATTGTAGGGCCGCACAGAACGACGCCTGCGACCTCTGCAACAAGTGCAACACACCGCCTCCTGTATCCTCCGAGCACAACTTACACACGGCTCATATAGCCTAGTTGATCCCTCAGCATTAATTAGGGCGAGTGTGTGAAGGGGTGTTGGACATTGCTTAAAGCCTCTACACAATTTAAAACTTTAGCATTTAACTACAACATTTGACTTTCAATACATGGCTTCTTATTGGCTCGTACACTATTGCGCCGGACAAGCGTAAAGTCAAGCAGCCTTGATTTTATGTTTTAGATAAACTGGAAACCTAAAGTCAAAGACAAGATGGCTGTTTGCAAAAAAAAAAAAAAAAAACAGATGACTATGTATGGTATAATGAGTAGTCTTTATTTCTGGGCATTGTTTTATTCTCCAGTATTTGGATTTCATAAAAAAAATGTGACATGTATCTCTTAAATGTATTCGGAAAACCTTGTAAATAGCCTTTTACTGTAAGTTTCGTCAATAAATGGCGTTGCTTGTCTTCTGCAAAATATTATCATAAATTTAAAATATTAAAAATCTGAGCTTATTTTTATAATATGTACGTGATATGATTTTACAGCAAATACATAATTATTTACATTGCAATAATTTCGTTTCAAAATACAGATTCTCAAATCGTTTTTCAACTGTCGTTACTTAAACTTTTGTGTATTGACAAAATATTTAAAGTAACGGAAACGTAAAGTCAAATGTTAAGTAATCAATTGTGTATAGGCCCTTAGTTCACTGACCTGTAGACTAGCCTTCAAGAATATCAGTGTACTCATGCAGACATCGGCTGTTCATTGGCTACACGCTAACATCGTGGTACAACACGATTGGTCCTGCGTTAAGCTGCTTCTTTATATCAGTTCAGCTCCTTCCAGGAAGTGTCAAATTAGTCAAGCGACAATAGAAAAAGTGATACAAACTTTTGGGTTTTTGAATTCTAGAATGTGCTCAGATAAAAATGGGAATTTTTAAGGTCCCTATAGCGATAGTTATTTTTTAAACATTGAATAAAAATGTTTACAATATACCATATGGTGTGAGAGGGTACTCGAAAGCCAGGCATCAACCTGAACTGCCCGTAGGCATCTGCTTACACCAGAGGATGACATGAGAAGAGGCACTACAATGGAGAGTTATCGGAATGAGAAGGAAGTGGAAGATGGGAAAATTCCGAGAAAACCCGCTAACCAACATCACCCAGAGCGAAAATTCAAGGGTCGGCCCTGGCGGGAATTAAACAAATATCGCCTTGACCACTCGTCCGCCACAGTTTTGTTGAAAGCAGTATTAATATGTTGACTGACTAACTTTTTAAAGTCATAAATCACAATGGTTAAGGCTAATTATTTTATTTAAAAAAATCTCGTTCATCAAATAATAAACAGAAATATACTACATTGTTAAAAATATTTTAAGCGAAACTGGAAGACTGTTTTTCATACCTGCTCTCGTTTAGGCTATATAATAATTATGACAAAAGCAGTGGGAATTAATAATCATGTAATTTGGACGATATGATGTATGGAGAAGGGCCGGAATGAAGGGTCGTGAAAAACGGCAGAGTCCCGAGAAAATCAGCCGACCAACGGCATCGTCAGGCACGAAAGCTGTGTCGACCCAGCCGGATATCGAACGCGAAACGCCCCTGGACAAGAAAAAAGTGGTTGCAAACAAAGAAGTAGCCTACAGATTTAAAATTCAAATTGGGACGAAAACGCTTAGGACCATGCTAGTGAGTTTTATTTACAAGTGTGAACAGCTAAAGTACTTTTTAACGGCATGATCTGAAAACATTTAAGACATGCAGTCTTACTACGCACACATTTATGCGAGTGTTTTGCAAACTAATACATCCTAGTCTGAAAAAAATCTCCAGTTATGCTTATTAATTTACAAGGTTATGATATTTGGATACAAAAAAACTGCGAGGTTTATTTATACGAAAAAGTTTGGGTTCAAACAAACATTTATTTGTTGTTAAAACAACGAATAGATTTTTCTTTCGAGATGTTATTTTTATTTGTTATAACTGCCTTTTAAATCACTGTAAAACTCCTTAGCTTGGCCGTAAAATTCTGCTTTATCACCCAGAGTTTTCAGTTAAACTTGTTTCCGTCGTTTAATACTATTTGGAATGAAACAATAAAATAGTGGGAAAAGTTCTTAACAACTGGCAGTATGGGGATTTTTTTTTTTCAGTCCAAGAGCAAAGTTAACGGAACACGCTGATTAGGTCAAAAATAGTAATACAAACACGTTGCGTCACTTATCTACGTCTTCGTGAAATAATAAAGAACATATTTGTCTGTGTGTTACTATGGAGATATCAAGATCGGAAGTAACTGATTTCCTACGTCATTAAAAAAAAATGCTGGCGATAATGTAAAGTTATGAACGTATTGTGAAACATCGAGTTGGCACTCAGGCTAGTTTCGACATTGACATACACCATCATGGCTGTATCTAAGAGAAATACTAGCTACATCTACCTTAAAATTGTACAGTATTCGAGTAAGCTACATAAAATCTTCTGAAATTATAATTACAACAAATGATTTTAGGCGAAAACAATTTTGCACCAAGTCGTTTCAATGCGTTACGTGTGCATCTGTTTTCTGATTCTTGGTTTTTGGCAGCGTGTCTTTGTACAGAGACGTCGCACATTTGACTGTGCCAATAAGAGTAAGAGTAAGAGTAAGAATATGAGTAAGAGATCCCCAAGACGTTGAAGTTAAAAACATCCAAACACTGACTGTGAAACACGTGAAGCATTTAAACAAGTTGGTACTTGGTACATTATTACTTTCACTAAATATTATATCAATGGCTCTAATAATACTTAAACCAATAAAAAATTAGCAACTCAGATCTTATCTGTTACAGTTTAAGGTTGTTCAATTGGGTAATAATAGTAATTTTTATATTTGTATGAAATATTTTTAGTTTTGTAGACGTTAATTGGGAATGCGTTTTTCTGTTACAAAAAAAAAAAAAACTAGCTCAGCCAGTTCTCCCATAGTTGCACTTAAAAGTTCAACTTTTGAAATGTTTAGTTCTTATAAGTCGCAAAAACCAACGAACATAATGATATGAAAAAATGCTCACATTTGCTTGCCATGTTTTAAAATCCCGTTCAAAATACATTTGCACTTATTTTAAAAAAAGGTCTGATAATTTGAATTTATTGTCTCTTTTATCGGGTTTTTAAATCCAAAAATGTTTAAAATTGATTTTGAAATATGTGAAACTGTCACAAATTTTGACGTTTAAGTTACACTATGGGAAAACTGGATGAGCTAATTTTTTTTTGTATTTAAGAAGCATTGTACTGCTAAGGTACGTCTACAAATTTAGAATTATTTCATACAAATATAAAATTCACTTGGACGTCCTTAAGCCTTCGCCGTTGTAAGTAATGGCTACACTTAGTTGTTAGGTACTGAATCGTGCCAAGTTGTAACACCGAGGCCGAGACAAGTAAACCAAGAACCAGAATGTTCGTCTCGCCGAGTGAAAATATCTACCACCTCAGACTGTGTCAACTAAGAGGTAACAGCATCGCCGAGTTCCACGTGTCAAAAAATAGCCATAGCATCTGGCCCCATTCAGTCACTTCAACAAGCTCGAGATTGCCGTGCCAAAGTTCAAGTTTATCAATCCGGCGTCCAGTTCTAAAAATACCCTAGCAACAACTCCGCATCTCCAGTGGTGCAACGATCGGATCAACACGCAGCGTTACACACAGTGTGGCAACACCGCAATGCCACACACGTCGGAGAAAAATATTCCACGGCCGACAAAGATATGATCGCAGTGTGAGTCGACATGGTTATCAGCTTCTGTTAACGTCCAGAGTAAACACGCGAAATCATCGTAATTACGCACAAATTTGTGTGCTCTTTAAAAGTTAACAGGAATGAACGGAATTGATGAAAATAAAAATAATTAAATGACTCGTGAAGAACTTGAGGCATTAAAAGTAATCAACACATTTTTTCCGTCTGCGCTGGCTGTAGGTTACGAAAAAAAATATATTTACAATGATATAACTTATTAAATTAAAAGTCTCGCTTTAAAAATAAGTATTTATTTGATAATATAACATTCCATGTACTATTCCGCATTAAATCACTGGGGTTATTTTTGCAAAAGAAATCCTGGCCGAAGATAATTCTAGTAAATTTCCTTCCAAATTATATTAAAAATGGCTTAACGAGATAATGACGAGCACCAAACACCCGAAGTCTTAAACGATCGTAAGGATTGGTGGAATGAAAGTTGACAGAAATGGGAGTACTCAGAGAAAAACCTGCTAGCCTACAGACAAAGCCCGCCACAATCCCTATATGTGAAAATCACGAGACACCCCACCGGGAATCGAAATCGTATGGACGAGGTGGGAGGCAGATATTCTTAATACTACAAAAACCACCGTAGCAGTTGACATGAATGGTAAAAGCAGTCAGTGATCCATACTACTAAAATACACGTTCATGCGGTTCACTTGGAATACGTGCCAATTTCGCCCTTATCTACATTGTTCCTGGTCCTTGGACGTGGATAAAATCCCCTGGTAGGCGACCACCTTAATTGCGCTGTCTACCAGCAGCAGTTTAGCGAGTTAGTCTCTCAAAAGTGAAGAAGCTATAAGGGGGACCTTGAAGAGCGCCTCAAATGCCGAATCACCATGACTAGTCAAGCGGTGAATTAGCATACAAGTTTTCCGCCGATCCATTTTAACTACGGGACTGTAAACGGTGACTCACTCTAAAAAATAGTTTGTAAATTTACCAGACGTGCGTATAGGAGCGGTAAGAAAGTATATATGGTAGAATAGTTTCCCAGACATCCATGGTAGCTCTCCTAAACCTTTTTATAAAACAGTCAAATATATACTAAAGTTACCAGACTTGTATTGTAACAACTGTAAAAGTTTGCATATTTACAAGATGAAGTATGGTAACTGTACCATACTGCGTCTGGGATAGTAAATTCCTAAACATTCAAGGAAGTTTTTTTACAGTGTATTACGGCCTCATTTTATAGGTGGAAAGCGTGAAGATAAGTTCAGCGCTATATTATATCTGCGTTTCACATACATCCGGTTAGTACATTTTCAAGCACGGTAGCCTGAAAAGGCCGTCGGAGGGCTTCGAAACAGTGTTTATAATGAGCACGATGTCTCAACAATAACGTCCCGCCCTTGTCTGAAGTACGTTTTCTTTTCGTACAATGACATAATTGGCAAATGTGGAATAGTTTCGTGAAAAATCGTATTTCCCAGGTCGTTACGACGCATTAGAAGCGCGCGGTAGGCGCGGCGCCCTTAAGGACGTATCTAAAACAACTGTTATCCAATGGCACAGAAGATGCAAATGACCTGATTTCGAATTCTAGCTTGTCCTTAAGTAAATTAGGGTTAATCCATGTCCTCTAGACATGCGGTTGCAAGCTAAGTTCGCACCGCGTCTGAAGACATATATTCAACAACTTGCTTGCAACTCGTCGACCGCCCTCGACATTTCCTCGCCGCCAGTGTCTGGAAGGTCGCGAGACCGCCAATTTGGCGAGCAGACTCGCTGTGTTGCCTTCCTAACTGGATTACCCCCTCTACCTCCTTTATCCACGACGACGCCTTACTGAATTGCGAAGACGCGCCTAATTCCGCCGCCCGCCAGTCTAATTCGCCGGGTCGCGGGCATTCATGATAAGCGCGCCCCGCCGATATTGGATTATCGGCGTCACTCGACTGCGGCTAGCAAGGCACGTTTCTACGTCGATCCCCTCTCGCCTCTTATCATCCCACGAACTTGCTGCTCTCCACGGAAGACTACTAGCACGATATTGACGGTCGACGCCGACTTCGAAAGACCCGGGGCCACTGGGCTGACACGAAGCGACGACGGGGCCGCGGTGGCGGAGAGGTCAGACCTCTCGCCTCCCACCAAGGCGATCCGAGTTCGATTCCCGGCGGGGTCGGTCCCCGGATTTTCGCATGTGGGAATCGTGCCGGGCAATTCCGCTGGGTTTTCTCGGGGAACTCGCGTTTCACCCGTCCTTTCATTCCGGCGCTGCTCCATACTGGCAGAAGCAGCGGGATGTCTTCGCGACATTTCTGACGATCTTTAAGGTGGTTTCCTTGGAAGACGTACCTTAAGAGTTCGTGGGCCTGGCGCGTGAGATGTGCTGTAGCGTGGTACGTATAGTTGTTTTTCATGTATAGTTACTAAAAATGTTTCCAACGCGTTTATCTACGAAAAGAAAACACACTTCAAATTAAGTCCCTATGATTTTAAAAATGCAGTCCGAAAATTAAAAACATGATTATCAAACTCCTCAAAAATGCTAAAATTGACTTTTTCACGTGGCGGTACCCGAGAAAATATCAACCGTAATCGTAAAACAAAATCATAGAAACCTGCATTGGACTTTACCACATACTTTCCACAAATAATATTATAGGGTCATCTCTTGAAGTCCCGTTGAAAAACAATTACTACGTAAACACTGCACGCTTGTTTAGTTCTCCGCGCCTAGAGGCGATGAGGTGTTTGACGCACGTGTTATATTAGACTTATCGCCTTCCCCGTTCCCGTGCCTCAAACGTAAAACAAAAGCTACGGTCGACTAACTCTTAAGTGTCCCGCCTACAAGTACACAGCGATAAGGACGACACAGTACGAGATTTACGCCTTAACCTAGTCTCTAAGCGCAAGCCACTGAGCTGGCGTGTAATCCTATGGCTGAAAGATCGCGTCTATACGATATTCTGTGATTACCCTGTAAGTTTGTATAGTGATAGTAAATATAACTTGTACTTTACACCCCTAAACTTGACGTCATCTTCCACTTCCCTTTGTTTTCGCTCGTTGTTTTTTCAGTACCCGGAAATGGCGTTAGGCTAATCATGCCGAAAGAAGAACGAACGTTGTAATTACGGCCTACAAAACAAATTTTCTTTAACACATCGCTGATTAATCGATTACAGCAAAACATTCAACGGTTTGCAAACTAGAAGTTTGTTCAACCCTCTTATCTACTTCAGACAAATGATTGTTGTTATAATAATCAAACATATCTTTAAACAACGTGTTGTCCAAAAAGTCGTTTTTAATTCTAACACTATGGTGGTGAAATTTTGCGTACAATTCACGAGACTTTAATTACACAATCATTTGTAACAAATAAGTCATTTGAAAACGTTTTCACGTTGACCGAACATTTGACAGTATGTCAACGATCGTCGGGGATTTTTGGTACGTTTACAACACTGACACGTGGGCTGCGACATGTGCAATAATGTCCGTTATCTGCGAGACTTGAAAGGATGTAGCCGCTTAATACGTCAACCAGTTCATACCCGCGCATATCTTATCTCCGGGGGGAAATCTGCGCCTCTCACGAGTATGTCTCGTGATACGCGCCAGTGCCACAGACTAGATAGTAATACAGACGTGAAATAACGTGGCGGCTCCTTTGATACGAGCGAACTTCGCCGCTTATTGGTTGCCCGAGGATATTGCCACCAGCTCCATGTCTGTTTGGCTCCTGCATGCTACAGCAGGTTTCCTATTGGCCTGACTGTCGGCTAGCAGGGCAGCCACCTTACACTCATTGGCTGTAGACGTATCAGCCATGTTGCTGGCCAGGAAGCCATTTTGCTGGCGTGTGTGACTGAGTTCGCTGTCCTACCTGCTGTTTCACTTCTGTATTCATAAATATTCTGTGCCAGTGCCGTGTTCGCCCACAGTCACGTGACCGGGATGATACGTCGCAATCGTGTCAGGACAACGTTTGCGTGTGACGCAATTAAGGAACACGCCTTGAGCCCGCGCGGGGAGCACATTCGCACGCTGTCACTGCCAGATATTGCAGGGTTGATGTTATCTTATAAACTAGCCCGTATTTAGGTCGCGAGATTAGACTGACATCTACAGCAGCGTCTAAACCCTCCGACCATCTACTAACTAGTTTGTTCATCTGCATTATCCCTATCTAACATTCGTTTGTTTCTACTTTTACCGCAATATTAATTTTTTACACTTAAACGAGAGCAGCTATCAAAAATCTGTGTGGCAGTTTGGTTTAAAATCATCTAAATCATCTTCTCCATGTTGGCTGATTTTTTTCCATGGCAGTAAACACTATGGTTTTAGTTAATTATTTAATCAACGAAATTCTGGTTTATTGACTTACAGTACAATTTCTTGTTTTTTTTTTTTTTTTTTTTTTTTTTACTAACCATCACATTAAAAACTATTTTAAACAAAATTGCCAAATAGATTCTTGATATATACTCTCATTTAAGCTTAAAAAAATGTATTATCCCACAAATAGCAGAAACAACGGAGTATGGCGTTAAAGGTGGGCTCTCACTCCACTAGGGAAATGTTCCGTTTATAAATCATAACAGTATTTTCACTCAATTTACTATAGTGCTTTAGCATTCTACAAATGATTTTGTTGTTAGTCAGCAATTTTTTCATACGAGATTCCTGACGACTCTGAAATATAATTTAAAAATAATGTATGACTAATTGCGTCACCAATATTGGTTAGATGTTACAGTACGTGCTTATGAGTTAACTGAAAAGAAACGTATCTTACTAAAGTGCGATGCTGATTAATTTTAACTTTTTTTTTTTTTTAAAAACAACCAAATACAAAAACCTAGTAATTCCTACTCGGCTTGTGATGCCTCACCTTAAGGGTTATTCCTACCAGTGTTACAGTCTCGTAGTTTCATGTTAAAATAAGTACTCGTCATTAGATTGCTTTTTATACATCTTTCTTACGTGCAATTTCTTTGAGAATATTGACTTGCAAGGAACTTCACACATCTCTTAAATATTTAAAACGCAACTTTAAAATTAATATTCTGCGAAAATTATCATCCAATATTTTTTTAATTCTTGCTATCACAATATTTTCTAAAAAAAAAAAAAAAAAAAAAAAAAAAAAAAAAAAAAAAAAAAAAAAAAAAAAAAAAAAAAAAAAAAAAAAAAAAAAAAAAAAAAAAAAAATCTACGGAAAACACTCTTTTTTTTTTTTTTTTAGTTTGAGAGAAATACTGTCGGTTAAAATTCTGCATTTAGAAATTTTTTTTTTTAATATTCATTACTCATTCACATTAATTTAAAACTCCAAAATTACACTACCCGGTATTAAAAATAGTTGTCATGATTTATTTACGGCAACTTGATTGACGTGTCTCAATTTATACAGTAAAATTAAGAGAAGCAATACGATTATCTACGTAAAAAAATTTCCAGAAACATAAGGAACGAGTAGAGATGTTCAAACGTAAATAGTGATTCACGTTTACGAAAATGTAGTGTGGGACAGGTAAGCAGGCGACACTAAATGGAATTCGCCTGCCGACAGGCTAACCGTCTAACATGTGCGCTTGTACTGTGGTATCATGCAGGCGTTACTTATTCATTTCGTCTGATATTTACAAGGCGAAATTTAAAGTGGAGGACTATGTATCAGATGTAATTTACCGCATTTGAAGCACGGAGACAAAGGAGCAATAAGGTCAAGGCCAGACTGTTACGCTCGACAAAAACAGCATCTCCTCTATTACGGCGCGCTAAACTGACAAGCTGACAAGTAGTTGTGTTGTCCGTATGAGATTTCAGGCGGTGAGATTACGTTCAATCATGCTACAACTAACAGAAATTTGAAAACACATTAATTACGCAATGTTTTAGTGCCCGGGGAAACGGGTTCGATTCTCGGTGGGGCCGATCGAATTTTCGTTATGTGTGAATCATACCGAACGACGCTGTTAGTCGGCGGGTTTTCTCGAGGGTCTCCTGTTTCTCCCACCCTTTAATTCCGACGCTGCTCCATACTCATGTCAAACCTGACCATCGCTGACCGAAACCTGTTCACTCACTCGGCGCGGCGTGTTTTCAAACAGTTTCTTCCCGCGTAGCGCCAGAGCAAAGGTGTTGAAGCGTGCCAGACGTGTCGTGGCAGTTGCTAATTAGATGGTCGAGTCGATTAGCGCGTCTTCGCCAGCAAACAAATCACTTAGCGGGGACAGAGTTGTCCAACCTCAGAAATGTGTCGCACGTGGATGACGGTGTCATGCACGAACACTCTTCCCCCCTTTCATCATCTTTACTGATGTCGTCACTAGGGACACCTGATCCGCAAATATTTCATGACTGCATGTCCACTTCAGTGACTGAATACTTGCTAGTGACTCTAGATTTTAGCGAAAATGTCTTTCTACCAACTAGTTTTAAGACCTTGTTACGGAGTTTTGCAGTGATTTCGAAAATATTTTTTGTATTGCTACCTAATACTCATATCAAAATTTCGCTGCACGGTTTTGACACTTATATGTTATAATTTGTAGCTGAATTTTTTGTTGAATTATACTGAACAGTTTTTTAGATTTCATTACCCAAAGTACCACGTTTTTCGTCGTGAAAATAACCAAAAATGAAGGATTTTTTTTTTGCTGGCGAATGGTACATTATTTTAAAAAACGCGTCCACAGTATTGTGCATCGTGTGATTGCACATTGACTCAAATTTTTTCAAAACTTTTGGTTAAAAAATATTTGAGTTATTGGCACCAGTCTGAAAAAAACTCGGGAACAAGGCCTTAAGGCCTCGCTTTTCAGTTTTGTTGTGATTTAGAAAACATTTTTTTCAACGTAAATTAATACATATATAAAAATTCATTCGGGCAGTTTTAACACTTATATATCATCATTTGTATCTTAATTTTTCTGTTGCAATGCACCAAACGGACTTTTAGATTATTGCCCCTGAAATAGCACAAATTTTGTAGTCAAAATAAGCCAAAAAAGATGCAAATTAATTTTTTTTGCTAGAAAATGATACATTATTTTGCAAAAAAAAAAAATCTCTCGAAGAGTTGTTTATCATATGACCGTACACAGTTTAAAAATGTTTCCAAGTATTTGGTTTAAAATATTCAAGTTATTTGCAATTGTTTGAGGCACAGTCAAATGAGAGATATCACTTATAAAAAATGCTAATAACCATTATTCAGAGCTGCATATGTGCATACAAGGCACTGAAAACAACTGGGGCAATATTATTTTCGCGGAAAGTTCATGACCCTTACTTATACTGATCTGCCGTAACATAAAGTTCATGACCCTTATACTGATCTGCCGAAACATAAAGTGAAATCGCGATATTCGGATGTCCCTACTTATCACGATTTTCGGTGTTCTCACAATGTTTTAAAGAGCTCTGTTTCTATGCGAAGACAATCTGAAATGTGATCTCCAACATAAACACTGTTTCATCCCTTATGGCAGCTCCCCCGTTGTGGTAATAAGGGATGTCGCGTTCACTGCACACAGTCTATGAGACTTTAAGCTTCGCTGGAAAAATTGGGGAAGAGGCGGCAAGGGTATCATCTCAAGTGCTAATTACAATGGGGAAACTGATTAATTGCGACGCTGGAGATTAATTTTTTTTCTTCCTGTGGCCAACACGCTGGACTTGACAACACGGCCAGAGCCAAAGATAAAGAGGAAATATATCACTGTTAATGAAATTTTGTGTGAAATTACAGCAAGTACTGGTAGTAAAAAGTTTAAAGGAGGGCGAAAACCGAACCCGTTTTTTAAATTGTTTAACTATTTGACAAACATTTAAACCATTCAGTGACTTATTAACCATGCAAAAAAATTTAATAGCTTCTAGGCCTACACAGTTATATTTAGAAATGTGTACATGTCGTTTAGGTACTAAAATGTAACCATCTGAATTGTATCCTGTATCAATCCAAATATGTGTAATTATAGTGAATGAATATTTAAATATCGATATATGTACAGAAACTATCGTAAAATTACGGTTTCTAAAAATAAAAATTTTTCCAAATCAGTTTTGTGTCATTTTCGAATTACTTTAACAATGATTCCTGAACTGTCTAAATAAGTAAAAATTCAGTTGAATATCATACTTGCCACGATGGAAGTAACCAAAGGAAAAGTGGTTGAAATGTTGCTCAGAAAAGCGGTTGTGTTTCATATACTGTGTTTGACGAAGGGGGCGTAGAGAATACGAACGGAAACGTACTGGACTCGCGCCACAAAGGTCTGTTGCTTACGGCGATCAGCTGAAAACCTACCACTCACTGAAAGGCGTACCCCTGGGCTATCAAAGGTCGCCGTGAACAAGCATAAATGCCTGCCTGGTAGATATTCCACTCGCTCGCTATGCAGCAAGCTCCCGCTGTTTACTGGCCCTCCGCTGGTTTATCTTATCAACCTTCAGCCAGCCGTGACAAAACATGGACACACGACTACATTCGAGGACAGGAAATATTTCGCACCACAACAAAGTTTAAAATAGTGTAACTGCAATAAATATGAATAAATATCTACGATAAAATGAATCAGTCATTTGTAAAACAACATAAGTTAATTTTCTTCCAAAACGAATTGATTTTTTATAATTTTGTACTGAGGTAGTTAATGAAACATAGCATCTCTCAAATGAACACATAGTTCAGCGTCTTTCCACACTTGCAAATTAAACTTTATGTGGTTTAATAATACGTGTATTTACCTTTGTACGAATGACTGATTCAAGTATTACATGCGAGATTCAATTTGTTGAACAGTAGTACCCTTATTAAAGAGGCATGATATATGTCATACGAAAATCTAACTTCTGTTGGAAACAAATATTTTAGAAAAGAGGAGGGGGCAGGGGAGGAGTGACATAGTGTCATACCCTGCTTTATAATATTACATTTCTAATTCATGTCGTCTTATTACTTGTTTCATTTAGTTCTCTTTACCGATGAACCAAATACCTGTTCATATTACCGTAAGGCCTCTGGGTTATCTTAACAATGAACGTCTCCAATGAACACCCCTCTTGTCTTACGCCACCACTCCATCTCAGACCTTACATCTCTTGTGCGGGCGTGTCTATGTCGTCTTTATATCAAATGTGTCTTTTCGGGGTTCTCCCATATTTCGGTTTAGAAACTAATACGCCACCTCTTTGTGTCATCCTCGTCTGGGAAGAAAGTCTTTCGGGCAGGCTTTGTGATGTGTGATGGTTAACGCAACATAGTGGTTATTTTATCATTCCCTCCTATCACTCCCTTCCCAGCTCCTAATAAATGACCAAGTCAGTTTACTAATTTAAAGAAACTATTTGCAAACTGCATTATTTTTACTTTGCTACGTCGTTTCACGTTAAATTTATGGCACGTCGAAACAAGTAATCTCCACTTCCGGAGAAGGTACGGTACTTACATCTCGTCGAGGTTGATTCTGCCGAAGCCAATCGGCACAGTTATCATCTGGCCCTTCATCCTCGACATGCCAATGTATGCCTCCAGCTCAGCAAGCCTCTGGTCGGATGTTCGTTTCCTTCTGCAAACACAGACAACAACACGTGTCCTCAGAAACAAAGAGAAATACACTCAGTAATAACAAAGTTTGAAGCAACACACAGCAAACCTGATGCTATTTCAATGGTACATTCGTCAGAGTGGCACTAGTGTCGTTATTTACCATTATTGTCCACTAGTAACGAAATTATTTCAAAATGCTGGTAGTGTTCTATTAATGGAGGCGAATATCCAGCAAGCTAATGAGATAAATATTTCATCTCTGAATATCGCTTGATACCAGCGTTAACAATATATGTAACATTTTGGCTTTCGCCTAAGTTTTTAATTTCCGTAGATGTTTTATACTCCATTAACCGACCGAGGTGTACAAATTTTACAGGTTAGATCTGGTAACAAAATTAAGCCGATTTTTAAAGTAGTGTACAACAAAATCGTATTATTAACAGCCTTAGTATGCCTACCTACGTAATCATATAGGCCAAAATGGAACATTTGTATGGCATTCAAAACTTAACTTACTGTTAACAAGTTACCGAACTGTTGTCTACACGAAAACTAGTCGAAACAAGTCTATTTTATTTTGACCTATAGTTTACACTAGTAGTATTCTGACACTCTCGCAAGGAAACGTGTTTGAATGTAGATATTTACCGTATATCAGCAACAGACACTGCATAAAGTTGTATTAATTTCAACATTACACAGTTTATTTGCATACAAAGTTTTTAATAAATACAATAAACAACTGTAAACTCACAGTGGGATATCAAACGTCGCCGAATATTGTTGCCAACTAACAAAACAATTTTTTAAAGCTGACCTAAATAAAATCTTGCAGCTAGACTCATGATTAAAAAAAAAAATGGCTGTATTCATTTCCGTACTGTTGGCAGAGGCGTGGTAAAACGCAGTTCTAGGTTCTTACATGATGTCAGAAGGGCAGTTTTTAAACCGGGGGCTACTGGATCCGGTATCTTCCCATTTTTGTTCGTAAACTATAGGTTAGGAACTTGCGCAAATGCGTTGTTCGCAAGGTTTCGAGCAATTTTAAATCGTCTCCTGATCGACGCGTGAACCGATGTTGTAAGATTCGTGGCAGTGCAGAAATGAACAGAATGAGCGGTAGTTCAGAGAAAAATGCACGCGAATAAGCTGCTAATCGCTCGACAGGACGTCGGTGGTTTCCTGAATGATTGGCCGCCAGCTCTGCCGAAACCGGGTTAACCCGATGACGGAGGTGGCAGTAAGTAGATGGATTGTGGGTAGGGGAAGGGAGAGGGGAAAAGGCAGCGTCAGGTGGGAATAAATAAACGACCTTGAATGTGATGACGGCGGGAGGCGAAGGGGAACCGACAGCTCTCGCATGCGTCATATGTACAAGTATTCTTTTGTTTATCCACTTGTAAGTGTTGTTATACGTACCATGTTCATGGTACTTGTACCATTATTTGACCTGGTGTACCATGTACCATAACGAGGCTGTCATGGTACGCAAATGTACCACAATCTGACTACCTATTGGATTTCTGGCTATTCTCATTGTAATGTAAACTCGAAAACTCGACGAAAGAAAAAAAACTAATGCTTGCTGCAGTAATTTCAAGCCACCTGACGAGATGATGAAGAGGATGACAGCAGCCCACCTATATCCCGAGTCTCCACTACATACGAGAACACGCTAACTGTGACAGACATATTTTCTTTCAATTCTGATAGTGAATGATTACTGCGCCAATCTTTCAATGCCAAGTGTTCAAAATGTTGTCATTTTCAAAACATGATTTTTTCCATGGGTACGTAGTATAACAAAACTGTTGAGTAATAAAATTTTTTTTTAATTTGTTAAATGTACAATGTTTTGAGCCACTGTACCACAATTTAGAATACTCCGTACCAAAACAGAGAACTGACAATCTAACGTCATTGATGCGTCATAGGTACAAGTATTCGTTTGTTTATCCACTTGTACTCTAGGTCAACGACTTCGCGTCGACCACGCGGCGAAGGAGAAAGTACGCGAACCCACGCACACAGACGAGGCTGTGTAGAGACAAGGACGAAGTGGGGTTTGTGGTTAATAAAAGCGGGACATCAAAGAGAGGACTTTCACCGGGCAGCGACATCATACGCTCTTCGCGAGGAAGAATGAGGAACACTGTTGCCGCTCGGCGGGCGTTCTGCTCATTTTAGCCGACGGCGAAACTGTCTCAGAAAAAATATTAACTTTCAAATTATATGTGAACATTTGTCACATGCATAATATACGATATGATAAAACTGTGTTTGACTGAAACATTTTAACGAGTTTCTGCTATAAATCATAGTATTTAATAAATTTTGATCGATTTTGAGCACCGGAGTGCGCGCCAATATTTAAAAATTTTCAATTTAAGACTTGTTCTATTCAGAACGGGTCCAGAGAAAAGGAGGGGGTGGGGGTCGTATGAACCATGGCCCCTCCAGTGACTGCTTCAAAAATATAAAACTAAACAAGAGCCAAGTAAAATATTGAAAATATTACCTCATACTTTTCCTACAGCTTTGTACTTGACAGCACAACATGGACAACACAATCATTTCTTGCAGCAATATGGATATAGAAGCAGAAGCTTAAATTGAAGTTTACGTAATTTATTTTATATATCAGCACAAATATTTTCACTTTTAAAGCACAAGTTATCTTTTAAAATATTACAATTTTTTAAAGGGGATATTAATATTTTTGGTTGGGAAACGTCTTGATTAGCACAATTTTTGCACCCTAAAATCCAATTTTTTTTTCGGAGGAGGCCCCATGGACCCCTCCTTTTGGTTTGGGGTGTGGATATAGCTATGTTTTAAAGCATATCATAGCCCCTCCAGTATACGGAGTTTGATCCGCCCTTGGTTCTGTTGGCAATTAGTGATGGCGCGTAAATAGATCTCTCCACTTTGTCTTCACAATCTAAGAGCCTGTACCACTCATTATCCTGAATTTCTCTTCACCTCTTTATGATTCAAGACTTTAGCAAATATTTACTTGGAAATTTTATAACACAGACATAACTGCCTACCACTTTATTTGAATACGTAAATCATAACCATATAACATTTGGAGATGTAATAATATTTAAATAGTTAATTATCTCTCGCAATTGAATGTACAGATAGGCCTAAGACAGCGTAGACCTTGGACTGCTCAGAAGACGGGCATTTCAAGCCACGTGGTATCCGAACCACTTGACCTACACAAGGTGAGTCATGAGGAGCGTCATGCAGTATCACTCGGGAGGTTACGTAATCGACGCCGACACTTGAAGATAGGACATACTCATTCCAGCCAATGCCGGAGCAGCTATTTAACGTGCTTTTCTCAGATTATGCTATTTCCGTATTTAGTGAGTAGGTGCCTGTCTTGTCGATATGTTTTTAGAAAACAGAATAAGTTTTGTAACTGTTTCTCATAGTCTGGGACAAATACTGCCACGAGAATATAGACAATCATTTTGAAATAAATATACTCTGTTAACCTTCTCCATTACAAATTTATTTAAAAATAAATTAATAAAAAGGATAAGCAATTCACAAAATTGTGCATTATAGTTAATTTATTTTACATTTTGTGTATTGCGTGTTTTTAATCAAATAGACAGTTAAAAAAAGTATTTTTAATTTGTCGAATAAAAAAGATTAACAACACTATTGCCTCGAAGTTTAAAAACAAAATAGTCTGTTCAACAATATACATAATGTCCCATGAGTCCGGTCTCATAAGGGAAATATAAATAGGTTCAATATGAAACGTTGTAGTAGTGATGCAGTGTGTTGACGTAGCATACGATGACGGCAGTGTGTTCACCGCCATGTGCCATTTCGACGGAAAATAATTAAATTTGTCGCCACGATTAGCTTTGCACATACGGAATGCGATTTAGCCTATGAGACCGGTCTTATGGGACACTCTTATATAAGGAGAGTAAATTTATAGTTTACGCACTTTTTTTAACATTAAGAATTAAATTATTTCTTTAACGTTGAAACGCATTATTATAGTTTAAAAAAAGGGGATACCAGTAACTCAGTTTTACGTATTTTTAACCCCCGGCGTGAAAAGAGGGGATGTTGTAAGTTTGACGTGTCTGTGGCATCGTAGCTCCTGAACGATTGGACCAATTTTGATGCGGTTTTTTTTGTTGTTTGAAATCTGACTTTATCGAAAGTGTTCTTAGCTACGATTCAAGGAAATCTGTTCAGCTGTTTAAAAATCAGCAGCTCTTTTCTATTTTTTTTTTTTTTAATGGATGTGAACAGTTATACTGGTATGATCGTTTTGAAATTTAGTATCCTGTGGTTAGTTTTTTTTTTTTTAATTTTTAATTTAAGTCTTAATTATTACACAAGGCCTTTTTTTACTTTGACAGCCCTGTAGCCTTTTTATCTTGCACGTGGCCGACAGCAATATAGGCGCCGAAATTCCGGACGTGATCAAAATTGCTGTGCTATGCTGGTGAATCATGCTTTTGGCGAGATAAAAAATTCTCGTGGCTGGTTTCTTTGAACCTCTCCCTATCTATTTCCTCTCTCCCTACCACCTACCCCCTCCTCCTCAAACTCTGTGGTCTCACGCGACTGTGGGTACAAAGGGCTGGCATCGCAACGATCACGAGGCGTTTCGTCAGACAACACCACGAGTGTGACATGAGGAAACTGTTTCAGAAGCGATCGTCGTTTGTTGAACTGAGCTCAATGACTAGCTTGCCCTTTTAAGTGGCGAGAGCTAGATGCTAAATTTTATTTATCGATTTTCTGCAATAACTTCAAATTTAGAATATTTTGGTAAATGCTGTAATGTTGAGGCATAGAAGATATTTGTGATGAATTTTAAAGGTCATAATAGTATTATATATTCATTTTATATTGAACTTGTAATCATTCTTGGAAGTTAACCTGTAATTCCCTTGTAATGATTCTGCATGACAACTTAATGAAGGATTATGTTATTATTGATGTCAAGCAGTTTTTCAAAAATATATCCTATATCTTGTCCAATGCACTAATACAAATAATGAAATTAAATAATTCACACTGTATATATATATATATATATATATATATATATATATATATATATATATATATATATATATATATATTCCTTTCGATCGCATTACTAAACTGATTTTAAGCATAATATTTAGGTTTTAAATATTTATCTATGAAACTGGTAGTTGGAGAATTAATTAATATCAACATAACTCCCCAATTAAAATACGTGCTGCAAGTTTTGTAAGCAGGGTTGTAAGCAGATGCAGTCACGTTTGTATTTTAATTAACGAGTTGAGACATAAAATGTTTGTGGCTGATATACTAAACATTACACTAATTATCAGATAACCTAAAATACGATAAAATTAGTATTAATTGAGAAAAGTTCGGAACAGATTCGTGGTAGCTGATATACCTAATCTCACATTTAAAAAAATCCATACCATTTATCAAAATTACAGTTTAAAGTAATGACCCAAAATTTTATTAGTCAGGATTTCGCAAAATGGCGCAGTATGAACCTGCGACCTTTGAAATACTGCAACTGAATGGGACAAAGATAGTGAAGAGAAAAGCTCGTGTGTGTGTGTCATCAGTGGACATTGTAGCAGTATTTTCCCCCAAAGAACAAACAATATTTGAAAGACATTTTCCCAACACTGACCATTAAATAAACACATTTCAAAAAACAAAAGTTCGTTAAATCCGAAAGAAACCCGAGCACAATACTGGTTTATACTGTAACCGTCAATTCACGAACAACGCAGACACACGGCTGTTTGCGACGAACGTTATTTTTAAAAGCAGAAAGATAACAAAGCCTTTAATTTTTTGAAGCTGGTGGACAAACTAGCGAGCGTTTTTTTTTTTTTAACGACTTGTTTTGTAAAACGAGTTGACATATTTGCCTGCCGAGGGTGCATTCAAGTTTTCGACTCAAAGCGACTAACGCGATAGCTTGTACATGTCAGAGGAAAACAAACAAACGTCGCTCGAACGATAAAACAAAGTCGGGGAGTTTATGCCTGTTTATTTTTCCCCTCTGTGCACACTGCGGGCTAGAGGATATATGGATATAAGTACACATTGCAGCAGTACGCTACTACATCGTGGATTTGTTAGTATGACCTCGGCATGGGGAAAATTATCAAGGGTCAAAGCGGGAAAGGGGTTTGCCCCCAAAGCACTTTAAGGGGCCTCCCTACCTCCGCTTGAAATGTGTTGCAGCGAGCAGCGATTATTCTTTTTTTGACGAAATCATTAAATGCGTACTATAATTGAATATCTACAAAAATAACTTACACTTTAAACTACGTCGCGATAGTTTCAAAAATTCAGCACGTTCATTTAAAACATCATTTTCGGGCTCCTCAAAATGGCCAGAAATGGGTTTTTCAGACTGCCGTACCTGTAAAAATAACAACCGGATTCGAAAAACGTAACTATACAAACAATCATTAGACTTTGGACTATGCTAGCCGCAAATAAAATAATGTGGTCACCGCTTGAAGTCCCATAGGAGAAAGGACAATTAGTAAAGCACTGCACGCCAGCTGAGTGGCTCGCACGGAGAGGCGATAATACATTACATACGCCGTTCAACAGCAACCTTACCGCCCCTTAACAGTAGTACATTTTCTCTGATAATGATTACAGTCCCGGAAATTTTGCGAATTCATTTGAGAAGCTTTTAGACTTTAAACTACTGTACATGTTTATTCCTTATGCTATTGAGTTACATTAAATGAAATTCGTACTTGAAAACTGTGAACTAACAGCAGATATGGAAGTAAACACTCACTGATTCTCTCGCTACCTTGTCTAATGTACAACTGTACAGGACTGTAGAGTCTAGCCGGATTTTGTCCAACCCGCGACATTTCCTGGTCTCTAATAATGATAATTGCATATGCTCAGCAATAAAGACGGTTATTTGATAAGTATTGAGTACTTTAATAGCCCATATAGATTGATTTTTAAGTGGATTGCACATGTGCATTGTAAATATGCAGAGTTAATTTACCACCGAAGTGTAATGCGATGTGAATTATTTTTCACCATTGAGGAAAATATTTTCTGAAGTTCTCCAGTATAAAAAAAATAAGACACAATCAGAAGGAACAGTTTTCAGCGCTGAACGTTTACGACATTCACAACTTGAAAGATTAGCAAACTTGGAAGACAATTGCTCCGTTAAAAGGCCTCCATTAGTGTGAGTGCCGGCCATCGTTATGCTAATAGTATTCCCACCAGTTAGCTAACTAGGTCGACAAACTTCTTGCCGTCCCTTAGTAATTCACATTAGTGACAAGTGGGCAGTGATATTCCATTTCAGATCGATGGCATCTTGAATGAAGAGGGCGTGCAGAAATCTGGAAACGAAGTATTCGTGAGAAGGTAAACGAGTACACGTCGCTCATCTCCTACAAAAACCCACCTAACGCCACGTCCGGTAGTTTTAGAGATATTTTTAACACGTTTTTTAAAGCAACATAATTTTAATTTCGAAGAATCCCTACATTTCTTGTCACAAATATTTCATATCATTTATATCTATTTTTTCAGCAATAAACCTCACACTTTTTTTTTAAATATTTTCACCAAAAGTATCATCGGTTTTGTTATGATAACAAGTCAGTATCAATCATAATAATTTTCTACGAACGAGTGGTGCATTATTTTGCAAAACGCCTACATACAATTGCACATCGTATGACTGAGCTTAGTCTTGAATTTTTTCGAAAGATTCCGTAATTTTTTAAAGTTTTTTTGCATCAATGGGTAAAAAACTACATATTTTGTGCTTAAGAGTTATTAAGATGTTAGTATTTTTTTTTTCGCTTGAAGCAGACAAATGGGGAAGGCGATATATTGACTCTAACACGTGCGTCAAACACCTAATCGCTTACAGGCGTGGAGTACTGTACTAAAATAACATGCAGTGTTTTAAAAGAAAGTGTTTTTCAATGGGACATAAAGCGACGAGGAAAGTATGTGTTCTAGTTCAATGTAGGTTTCAAGTACAACAAAGTGAAAAAGCCATTTTCACCTTTTTTTTAGGAGCTTTGAAATTATGTTTTAAATAAGATGGAGACGGCATTTTTAAAACATATCATTGAAAAAAAAAAGCTTATTTTTTTCATTATCGACCTTACCAAATTATTTGTTGTAATGACAAGAAAAGGTATTTGCTGCGCCATATAAAGTTTCGCAGTGAATACAAACAAAACAATTTGTAACCACTACAAATATTTTTGGTGAGGTCCATATCGACAAAACATTTTGCGGTCCACTGCACAACAGGTTTTTCTGTGATGGACACGGTTTGAAGTGTGCGTTCTTTTAATACATAAACATAGTTAAAACTATTCTATTGATTATTCATGAAAAAATAATTTCGTACCACACTACAGCAAGGCCCAGGACCAACTAGCTCTTAACAATAGATTTTTTTTAACGTTTGAGACACTGAAACGGGGAAGGCGATTAATAGAATATAACACGTCCGTCAAACACCTCATCGCCTCTAGGCGCGAAGTACGTAACTAGCGTGCAGGGTTTACGTTGTAACGGTTTTTCAGCGGGACTTAAATCTATGACCCTGTCATTTTATTTGTTGAAAATATGTGGTAAAATCCAATGCAGGTTTCTATGATTTTGTTTTACAATTATGATTTATAGTTTTTCAGCTACAGTAACGTGAAAAGGTCATTTTTAACACATTTGAGAAGCTTGGGAAATCATATTTTTAATTAGCGGAAATTTTTTTAAAATCACGGGGATACAAATTGAAGTGTGACTTCTTTTCGTAGATAAACGTATTAGAAACATTTTTATATATGAAAAAATATTTTCCGTTCTACGCAACAGCACGATTCTCGCTCCAGGTCCACTAATTTTTAAGTTGGCAGCATTTTTTTTTATTATAGGCTACCCAGTGTGAAATTAAAATTCTTAAAAATATAATATCAAGTTATTCAAGGAGCCTCAAGTCATAATAACTGACGACAAAATTTATGGAAAAATATCTTTAATTTGCCTTGGCCAATTGCAGGTGAATCATGGGAAGTGAATAGGCCTAAGTTCTAAACGGATTTAAAATGAATCTGAACGTGGTCGTTATTTTGCCAGAGGAACCTCGAAATAGTCGGCTGTATGTCGTTATTACAAGTGCGTAACATTCACTCACACTGTAAACTTATTCAATGATAATTAAAAATACGGCAATTTCATGATACAGTACTTTCAAGACACAGTACCAGGCCAGTGACGAAAACACCAGTACCACAACTAGCCATTTTTATACATCAAAGGTAATTAAGTGAGATCAAGAAGTGATAGTTTCACATTACGGGACTGTATCCCAAAATCTGTGTAATTTAAAAGACCCTTACAAAAAAAAATCATACTCGGCAAACATGATTTTAAAATTTCCTCTCCGATTCACACAGCACTTGTAAATAAACTGAGGAACAACAATTACTATGCAGATATAAAACACTAACTTTTATTCTTAAACATACACAATTTGCTCTTATACAAAGCTGTAACTATTAAAACTTAGTCGGTTTGCTGGCCTAAGCATACAACAACGTGCACGAGAAGTATAGTAACACGTGTTTCTAACGAATATCATATCACATATTGTTTGTATACGTACATTTACACAGAAAGTCATGTACACACACACATGTTATTTACGAATATTTTCTTCCGCGTCACCGAAATTTAATTACAGAGCATATACACTCACAGGAAATCACGAATTAGGTCAGTTTCTGCAAAAAACGGTGGATATCATTTTCTATGGGCCTACACGAATTGTTCTATACAAGATTTCACACGCCATACTTTTAAACTATTGCATGTTACAAACACGTATATGACATGATCACGGTTACGGGTTATGGAAACTTTTCAATGTCCCGCTTTTGTTTCAAACAATCATGTATCTGTAATATATCTATACAACACTTAAAAAAAAAATAATAATTTTTGCCTTAGACACGACGAATAGTTGACTGTGTAAAATTGTTCGGCATACAATTACCAACACAAAGAAACCAAAGCACACTGGTAAGCCTGTTAGTTTTATTTCACAATTGCACTGTCAGTAAGACGCATTAATCGTAGAACTAGCGACTTTAATTTCGCTGCTAACCAGCGTTTACGCCGACTAGACTGCAGTTTCAGATACGTATTATTTGTTCTGTCCGGAATTTGTTTTCTAAATTAGAGTCCTCGGAGAAAAAACTCAAAAAACTTATTTTTTTACCTGAGCACAAAGTCAACACACAATGTACATGTCCAATCGTCGGAAGGAAAAACTATGTATACTAACTAAAAAAAAAACTATGTACTTGTACTAGTATTCTTTAATTATTTTTTCATGTGTTTAAAATTTAAAATTAGGTCAAATTTTAAATTTTATTAGACAAACTGTTTCTTAACCAGTTTATATGTGAATTTACATATTTATATCACATAGCATTATAATTTTTCTTTCTCATCAACAATATGTTTATTGTAGACCTATACTATAATGCTGTTATCCAGATGCACACAAACTCCCGCAAGACTAGTCTATAGCTATGTTGTTATACATGAATATTTAGATAACATACACAATATTTGCATTTTTTAAAACACTTAATGGCGAATTTATAGTTTCATTACAAATATTTAACTTTTTTTCTTTACTTGCGGTATTAATTCATATGCAAAATCAGTTGAAAATCTTAGCGCATCTGGCTAAATTAATTAATTACTTTTGCTATATTAATTTTGTGTTTAAGTGTTTATTGTAGTTATAGTTTTATTTTTGTTAATCACATACATATGATTTTAATTGTATAAGACGTGGTTAAGTGTAAGAGAAGGCGAAAGCCTTAACTTCGCCTCAGACAAAAAATAAATAAATAACACCCGAGAGTGACGAACCACACACACACACACACATATATACATGCACGAGGCACTCACCTGTAGGGCAAGCCCTCGGCTCGTTGATCGGCGACCAACACGACCACTAGGACCACCGCCACAGCTCGGATAGCGAAGGACATGTTCATGTTCTCGGTTCGGTTCGTTCGATCACGTCTGGTGGATCCTACTCCTGCGGGATCACCTGTCGTCTACTAGTCGTCGTCACTTGTTGAATGATACGCCCTGGGCTGCCGGTGCTACAATTTATACCCACTCTTTAGGTGGGTGGGGGTGATAAGAACTGAGCGGAGAAGGAGCGGCGAGAATCGCGGGAGGGGAGGGCGCGGCTACGCAATCAAGCAGCGCGCCAAACTCTCCCCGCCTTCCCCTTCCAGACCCACTTCCGTCGCACGGCCAGACGATTTTCGGAGCTCGGAAGCCTCACACGTTGGGTTTTTTCGCGTGCGCGCGGGGGTGCCGTGTGTGGTGTTCGTCAGCCGCTCGCACTGGCGGTCGACCAGGTCGGGACGAAACTGCCTGCTCTGGAAACGGGGCTTACCCTCCATCATTATCTACGACTCCCTCGCCCCCGCAGGCTTATCTAGCCGTGCGGAAACGAGCGTGTTCCGGCTGAGAATAGCTTTTTCCTATTCCGGCACGTCGCCACGGAAAACCGTTTTCCTACGGACGTATTAATCGCACCTATAGGCGGTTCGGTTCGCGATAAAGTGAGTACTTTTGGAGTTCAACTAGTTTAGAATAATAATTTAAAAAATAGTATTTATTGTGACCTAAGCTGTTAACTTTTGAGTATTGTATAAGCTATAATCTTTGATTGTTAATTATAAAGCTTTATATATACTAAAAAATTACAGGAAACAATATACAATCTGAAAAGAAAAATGTCAGTAAGGTTTGAAAAGTGCTCACTTTAGCCCGAACCGACTATACAAATCATAGACTTCACTCAGCGCAGACGATCCCAGGAACCGTTAATAAGGGCGGGAAACTTACTGACCATGCACGTAGCGCTTATAAAGCTGAGTCAACCGAGAAAAACCCACTAGGATATACCTCTGTTAAGGTTCGGCTTCTCTCGTCATGACAGACATGAGGGGCAGGAAAATTTCGCGAATTCGATTACCTACGTGGTATGCATACTCACGCCCCGTATATTCGTTCATCGTCTGCTGTTCCGCTGAGTAGCAGCTAGTCGACAAATGGCCATTGCTTGAATATGCCCAGGAAAGTTGAGTCTAACATGCAGGTCACTGAATTCGAGAAATTTTCCTGTCTCTGCAGATTATTTATTTTTGATGTTTTCAAATTCTGATAAGAGAAATGATAAATATGCGATTATGTAAATAATTTTATTTACCTTATGCTACCGTACAGCCTGTTAACGTATAATTTAACCGCAACTAGTACAGATTTTTTTTTTTTTAATATTTAAAACTTGCGGGACTTATTGTGGCCTAATTATATGTAAAATACACCAGCTCAGTACTATGGCACAAAGTAAATAGAATAAGCGGCAAAATAGCAAAATTAACGCTTTGCTTCTCAATATTAAAAAAAAAAAACGCAAAAAAATAATAAAATTCTGTGTGGCGACTGACGCCTAGTTTTAAAAGTTTGTTTGAGGGACAAACAAACATTTCCTAAAATGGTATTACATTGCAAAAATTGTTGTTGTGATACGCGTTAATAGTATAAAACAGGCTTTTTTTTTGGAAATAATTTAAAATGAAAGGAGTTGTTTTAATTTTAAATATTTATTTTAACCAAACACGAAGGCAAAATTGAATTCATTAATATATTAAGTTACTACTCAAATAATATTTTCTTAGGCCCATCGCTCGAACGACAAGAAAATATTTCTGTTTGAAACTGGTATGTGTCCACGCATAGTTCGATTTTCCCTGTAAATTAAATTCATACTTAAAAATTAAAATAAATTTTAAATTCATATTGAGGTGACTTGAAGAAATGCATCAGCTGTAACTGAATTAAGTGATAAAATGGCATTGTAAATGCTAATCAAAGCAAACTATTAAATAAAACGTTTTATAGCTGGTTAGCGATGAAGTGAGCATTTTTGAAGACCGTATTGTTTAGAATAGTTACTTAAAAAATATTTCTTGTAACCTCAGTCACTAACTTTTGAGTGCTGTACAACCAACGCTTTTGATTGTTAAGGGTTATTTGTTTATATTAACGAGTGGCAGGAAACTATAAATTATCTGACAGGAAAAAATAACTTGCGTTCCAAAAGTACTTACTTTATTCCGA